>OW799230.2:4855742-4943942 GCA_941918905.2 Xestia sexstrigata | reverse complement strand
GTAGGTAGGTATTTTATGTATTTATTTATTTTTCATTTGATCGATGTGAACGGTATGTAGTAAGTAGTAGTTACCTACTATGTGAGTAACCAAAGTGAGTAACGTTTTGACGAGTTTCCAATTTCAGAAATGTGAATCGATAATCACATGAACATATTTGTGGCCCTGAAAAGGGCCTTTTGTTGTTTCTCCTGCCATCCCACGGTGTGCGTGCGCGTCCAGACGTTTGTCGTGGTTTTTGTTCGCGACGACGCGTGCATCGTGCGCGTCTCGTACGTACATACATGACATACACACACACACGTACTATGTGAATGTATGCATGCACGCACATTACGAAAACACTAGCACAATTAACACACGTATCACAATCAACAAGACACACGAGCAAACGCACTGGGTTTAACACTGTATACACACACGAGGCGAGGCGTCGAGACGGAGCGTCGGCGGCTCTTGCTAGCGCTACCGACCGACCGCTCACTTGGAGCTGGTGTATTTGGTGACGGCCTTGGTGCCTTCACTGACGGCGTGCTTGGCGAGTTCACCGGGCAGCAGGAGCCTGACGGACGTCTGCACCTCCCTGGACGTGATGGTCGACCTCTTGTTGTAGTGGGCGAGGCGGGAAGCTTCGGCGGCGATACGCTCGAAGATGTCGTTCACGAACGAGTTCATGATGGACATGGCCTTGCTGGAGATACCGGTGTCTGGGTGCACCTGCTTCAACACCTTGTAGATGTAGATGGCGTAGCTCTCCTTCCTCTTGTGCTTCTTCTTCTTCTTGTCGGTCTTGGAGATGTTCTTCTGGGCTTTGCCAGACTTCTTGGCGGCTTTACCACTTGTCTTGGGCGGCATTATGGAATCGTAGAGTACACACGTGCTACCGAAACGGAGTTCAGTCGCAGTATAAATCTACAATTTTTAGAAGTCGTATTTATATGCGCGCTCGCGGTGCAAAGTTGCGGCAAGCGGTGAGTGACTCAACGCAGCGGCAGACCAATCGCAGCGCTCCTAAGCCAGAGCGCGGAGAGAGGGGATACCCGGGAGGGAGGTGAAGGGGGCGGGGTTACGCCATTTAGTGAAAAAGTAATTGTTAAAAAATATATGTACAAATGTAAAATAATACTAATTAATACCCACCCACCATAATCCTTCCTTCAGTTATTTATATTAATTACTTATGTGTAAACATTCAAATTATTTTGTACCTAATGCTCCGATGAGAAATTAATTGATCATTTCCCGATTAGATTACCTTTACTTTTAACTAAACTTGAACTCGAACATTGTGGTAAACAAACCAAGTCAACAGAGTTAGTTATGATAGGTGTAGTTACGTTTTTGTTTGACGATTACTCCGATAAAGAAATTGTCTTTGTGTTATAATATAATTGACGAATAATATTGTGGCCCTGAAAAGGGCCTTTTGTTTTGAATGCATACGAGCGGAGAGCATCGCCACAAACGACATAATACGTATTGGCATAATAAATATCATATCGATGTACGCGTGCGGGACACTCGCACGATGCAC
The DNA here is from genome assembly GCA_941918905.2 of Xestia sexstrigata. NCBI lineage: Eukaryota > Metazoa > Arthropoda > Insecta > Lepidoptera > Noctuidae > Xestia > Xestia sexstrigata. The sequence goes on along the minus strand of OW799230.2, from coordinate 4,942,408 downwards.
CACGGTCAGATGCCGTCGCTGTAGCACGACGACGTCTAAGCCTTCTTCTCGGTCTTCTTGGGCAGGAGCACAGCCTGGATGTTCGGCAGCACACCACCTTGGGCGATCGTCACACCGGAGAGCAGCTTGTTCAACTCCTCGTCGTTGCGGATGGCCAACTGAAGATGACGCGGGATGATCCTGGTCTTCTTGTTGTCTCTAGCAGCGTTGCCGGCCAACTCGAGGACCTCAGCAGCGAGATACTCCATCACGGCGGCCAAGTAGACGGGGGCACCGGCACCGACGCGCTCGGCGTAGTTTCCGTTACGCAGCAGCCTGTGGATACGGCCCACCGGGAACTGGAGCCCAGCACGGTTGGAACGGGACTTTGCCTTTCCCTTCACCTTGCCACCTTTACCGCGACCCGACATGGTTTGTATTTACTTCGAATGTCACACACGCAAGCAAGAAAAACGATGTAACACGCGTACGACTGTGCGCGCGACGAGTGAACCTTGTAATCTTTTTTAAGACCCCTTACGCTCGACGCTTTTATACGCGCGCCTCGCGGCTGTGTTAGTGGTGGGGGTACGCAGTTACACGAAACAAATTCATAAAGCGCGCAGGCGCGCGCAATATTTCGACCGGCGCAACGTTGTTGTTATGGGATGGGTAGAGATATCGGTAGACTAGACGTCGTTTCTATTTTTGATTTTACAACATCACTTGCTTTATGTATAAAACAAGTGAGTGAGTAGATGTGTTGCTTATTATTATAAAAGTACGTTTTGACTGTCTCTGTATTAAAGAAATGAATATTGTTCATATTCATGATAGTTTTGTTAGCCCTGAAAAGGGCTTTTTGGTGTGCGCTCGGAGAGCGCTGCGATTGAGAGCGCATGCACGCAACTCTAAGCATCTCGGTGCCTGCCGTGCCGCCGTGGTTTTTTCTTCAGTTCAGTGGTTGTGTTGTGTTGATTCTAAAGAATGCCATTGACGGTGACGAGCTCGAGACGAGTCGAGCGCGCTCCGCACCCCTTTTCCCGAGGACGTTGAACGTTGGTTAGACGTTGATGAAAACGCAAATGGCACACGCGCGCCTCTCTACCGTGCATAATAATTATAGTGCACAGTAGGTAGGCAAGACGCACGCACACTGGTGTTCAGCCGACTGCGCCGCTGTCGTCGTCGTCGGTGTAACGCGAACGCGCGACCGTTGCTTACTTCTTAGCGGCGGACGCTTTCTTGGCTGCCGGTTTAGACTTGGGTGTAGCCGCGGCCTTCTTGGGTTTAGGCGCTTTCGGCTTCTTGGTTGGCGGCTTGGCTGTCTTCTTAGCTTTAGGTGCGGCGGCGCCCTTCGCCTTGGCGGGGGCGGCGGCCTTCTTGGGTGCCGGCTTCTTCTTAGCGGCGGCGGCCTTCTTGTCCTTAGCGGCGGCTGCAGACGACTTGGCCTTGGAAGGTGAAGCCGCAGAGGCGGACGCGGCGGCGGCTGCTGCCTTCTTGGTCTTGGCTCCAGCTGCCGAGGCGGTCGCCTTCTTGGTCTTCGCGGCCGCGGAGGCGGTCGCCTTACCGGCGCCGGTCTTGCCGGCGGCGGCGGTGGCGGGTTTCTTGGACGCTGCCGATTTCGACTCGAGCTTGAAGGAACCGGAGGCGCCCTTGCCCTTGGTCTGGATCAACGCGCCAGATTCGACGGCGCTCTTCAGATATTTCCTGATGAACGGAGCCAGTTTCTCAGCGTCGACCTTGTACTGGGCCGCGATGTACTTCTTGATCGCCTGCAGGGAAGATCCGCTGCGCTCCTTCATCTCCTTGATAGCGTTGTTGACCATCTCGGATGTTTTGGGATGGGTCGGCTTCGCCTTCGGTTTCTTCGCGGCGCCGGCGCCGCCGGCCTGCCTCGCCTGCTTCTTCGCTGGTGTAGCGGGTGCCGGAGCCTCGGTAGCGACTGCTGTGTCTGCCATTTCGTAGTAGAGTACAACACGTAAACACACACACACGATAAAAAAAAAAGTTATATTATATTATAAGGGGAGAGAGACTTAGATGTCGCCACTTATAGGATTTACAAATTTCGTATACGTACGCCCAAGTACGACGGAACTTTACCGTAACGAGCGCCGCGATGTCGCGCGACGTTTTCTCGTATGAACGCTTGAAAGTTTTCACTAACACGTATCAAATAAAACAGAGAAAAGGAATAGTTAACGAGTCGCTGGGCGACGGGCGTTTGCGGTTTCGGATAGTTCATGAAGTGGAGTATGCGGACGTGCGAACGCAGGCGGAGTGCGGTGCGCGTTCGGACCGTGGCGGCGTATTATTTTGACGACTGAGTGCGAAGCGTAGGTCGGGTCGAGTTCAAAACGTTATTTTCTCTATAAAATTGATAGTTAGCCGGGAGAGAGGCCGACGCGTCAACAAGGAGGATATCGAGCTTGCGTGGCGACAGGACATCGTCGATATCACACTTCGTCGCGAAGGTATTATCGACCTAAAAGTGAAGCGTCGTAAAACACCGCGAGCGCCGAACCGCTAAGGACGGACGACTCCGTCCAGGACGTGCAACCTAATAATATACTAATAATAAAAGACGAGAGCGCCCTTCGAGGAGTGTACAGTGTGAACACTGCGATTATCGCATCAGAAAGTGTATTAAAGTGCAGCTCTACGTAAACGACAACAGGCGATACCGACCGACCGCGTGCGTACCGTACCTACACACAGACAGCGTTCTATACTCTAGACGAGTAGGCAGGCGGCAAGCCTGCAATGCTCGTAACAACGCAGTAAACATAATAATATATTACATAATACAAAAATAATACAGCTCATGAGTGTACGAGTATCCTCATAGGTAAGTAAGTACCTAACTACAGCATAATAACGCGACATAAACAAACTGCGAGCGAGCGCACGAATAGGTACCTAGGTAGGTGGATTTGTGTTGTATTGTACACAAGTGTTAGGTAGGGTGTAGGTATAATGTTATGTTCTTTTATTTTTCAGGTTCATTCGGACAGACAGACGGACGGACGGACGGACATACAGGCTGACGGCGAAGGAGGGGCGCGCCAATTTCACGCGTAAACAGTGCGCTGACATATAAATAAAGGAATCATTTTATGTTTCATTTTATCTAGTAACAAGTCTCCACCCAACCTTCTGTATGGTGTAAGTAAGTAGGTAGGTAGGTAAGCAGTGAGCAGATGATATAATTACGTTTTTTGACGAACTCCATTAAAGAAACATTTTTATTGTATCGAATCATATGCGGCCCTGAAAAGGGCCTTTTTTGATGTGCGCATCTACACACGCATGGTGGAACGGTATGATTTTGTCCGTTCACAACGAACGAACTAAAAACACACACGCGTCCGCACACACACAGTATGTAGAGTTGCTGGTTGCACAGGCGACGACACACACGGTACACAGCGGTTTAACCGCCGAATCCGTACAGGGTGCGACCCTGGCGCTTCAGAGCGTAGACGACGTCCATGGCGGTGACGGTCTTCCTCTTGGCGTGCTCGGTGTAAGTGACGGCGTCACGGATGACGTTCTCTAGGAACACTTTAAGCACACCGCGAGTCTCTTCGTAGATCAGACCGGAGATACGTTTCACGCCGCCTCTGCGAGCCAGACGACGGATGGCGGGCTTCGTGATACCTTGGATGTTATCACGAAGTACCTTCCTGTGGCGCTTGGCTCCTCCTTTTCCCAGACCCTTTCCTCCCTTACCGCGACCGGTCATCTTCTCAGCAGTGGGGTTTCAAAGTAACACGATAGTAAAATTCCGACAACACGGGTGTGCGCGCACGAAGAACGCGGACGACTGTAATTTTTCGCCCCGAGGTCGTATTTATACTGTAACGTAAAGCTACGGAGACGGGAGGTGCGGGGGGCGAGGCGACCGACCCGATGCTCGTCGTTGGTTGGTTCTACGTTGTATCGTCGCGCGCATTACATTTTATTTTAGCATTTCCGAAATTGCATTTTATTTATTTAAGCAGGCATACTGTTATTGTAGTAAATAATATAATAATTATGCTAATAGGTCGATATGTACATAAAGACATGTATAAGACTAGTAGGATATAATTGGTAGGTACTACTGTCTTAACTAATTTAGTAAGTATGTAACAACCGAGTACCTATTCTGTTATTAATTTATTTACTTACTTACTTACTTAGGTTGTGTGTGTACTTAATGTAAATAAATACAGACTTCTGTTAAGTTAGTTAGTTAGTTAGGTAGTTAGTTAGGTAGGTAGGTAGGTAGGTAGGTAGGTAACGGTTACGTTTTTGCGACTTCCGATGTAAAGAAACATTTAATAATCTGATTCATATGTGGCCCTGAAAAGGGCCTTTTGTGTGAGCGCACAGCCTGCCACAAATTGCACACAGTCAACGTGTGTGTGTATTGTGACGTGTGCAGCTGATGCAGCAGCAGTTTAAGCGCGTTCGCCTCTGATCCTGCGCGCTAACTGGATGTCCTTGGGCATGATGGTGACACGCTTCGCGTGAATCGCGCACAGGTTGGTGTCTTCGAAGAGACCGACGAGGTAAGCTTCGCTAGCCTCCTGCAGCGCCATGACAGCGGAGCTCTGGAAACGGAGATCGGTCTTGAAGTCCTGTGCGATCTCACGTACGAGACGCTGGAACGGAAGCTTGCGGATCAGGAGCTCGGTACTCTTCTGGTAGCGACGAATCTCACGGAGGGCCACAGTGCCGGGCCTGTAGCGATGGGGTTTCTTAACGCCACCGGTGGCCGGTGCACTCTTGCGCGCAGCCTTGGTGGCGAGCTGCTTCCTCGGAGCCTTACCACCTGTGGATTTACGAGCGGTCTGCTTGGTACGCGCCATTGTAAAAACACGGAACGGGAGATGAAATAACAACAACTACACACTTCGAACGTACGAGAGCGAATAATCGCGTTCGCGTAGGTTTGGGCCTCTTTTATACCCGCGGCAATGTAGCGGGCAGGGGATCGCGCGCCCTCTACAGTGCATCGAACTAACTAACAAAACTTGTAATAAAAGAAAAAAAAAATCGACGCGAATAATATTGTAAGTAAAATAATGTTATAATACCATCATAACATTGCTTGCACTATACAGCACCTAATATCTTATTAAGTATTATGTCAAAACTGCCGTTTGATTGTATCTCAATCGACTACCTCTCTCATTTACGCGGGAAGAAATTTAGTGTGCGCATTGTGTTTTGTAAATGATTTTTGTCTCTATATCTCTATGTGCGTGAGAGAATAGCATGCATATGTACTAGGTAGGTAGGTAGGTAGGTATTTTATGTATTTATTTATTTTTCATTTGATCGATGTGAACGGTATGTAGTAAGTAGTAGTTACCTACTATGTGAGTAACCAAAGTGAGTAACGTTTTGACGAGTTTCCAATTTCAGAAATGTGAATCGATAATCACATGAACATATTTGTGGCCCTGAAAAGGGCCTTTTGTTGTTTCTCCTGCCATCCCACGGTGTGCGTGCGCGTCCAGACGTTTGTCGTGGTTTTTGTTCGCGACGACGCGTGCATCGTGCGCGTCTCGTACGTACATACATGACATACACACACACACGTACTATGTGAATGTATGCATGCACGCACATTACGAAAACACTAGCACAATTAACACACGTATCACAATCAACAAGACACACGAGCAAACGCACTGGGTTTAACACTGTATACACACACGAGGCGAGGCGTCGAGACGGAGCGTCGGCGGCTCTTGCTAGCGCTACCGACCGACCGCTCACTTGGAGCTGGTGTATTTGGTGACGGCCTTGGTGCCTTCACTGACGGCGTGCTTGGCGAGTTCACCGGGCAGCAGGAGCCTGACGGACGTCTGCACCTCCCTGGACGTGATGGTCGACCTCTTGTTGTAGTGGGCGAGGCGGGAAGCTTCGGCGGCGATACGCTCGAAGATGTCGTTCACGAACGAGTTCATGATGGACATGGCCTTGCTGGAGATACCGGTGTCTGGGTGCACCTGCTTCAACACCTTGTAGATGTAGATGGCGTAGCTCTCCTTCCTCTTGTGCTTCTTCTTCTTCTTGTCGGTCTTGGAGATGTTCTTCTGGGCTTTGCCAGACTTCTTGGCGGCTTTACCACTTGTCTTGGGCGGCATTATGGAATCGTAGAGTACACACGTGCTACCGAAACGGAGTTCAGTCGCAGTATAAATCTACAATTTTTAGAAGTCGTATTTATATGCGCGCTCGCGGTGCAAAGTTGCGGCAAGCGGTGAGTGACTCAACGCAGCGGCAGACCAATCGCAGCGCTCCTAAGCCAGAGCGCGGAGAGAGGGGATACCCGGGAGGGAGGTGAAGGGGGCGGGGTTACGCCATTTAGTGAAAAAGTAATTGTTAAAAAATATATGTACAAATGTAAAATAATACTAATTAATACCCACCCACCATAATCCTTCCTTCAGTTATTTATATTAATTACTTATGTGTAAACATTCAAATTATTTTGTACCTAATGCTCCGATGAGAAATTAATTGATCATTTCCCGATTAGATTACCTTTACTTTTAACTAAACTTGAACTCGAACATTGTGGTAAACAAACCAAGTCAACAGAGTTAGTTATGATAGGTGTAGTTACGTTTTTGTTTGACGATTACTCCGATAAAGAAATTGTCTTTGTGTTATAATATAATTGACGAATAATATTGTGGCCCTGAAAAGGGCCTTTTGTTTTGAATGCATACGAGCGGAGAGCATCGCCACAAACGACATAATACGTATTGGCATAATAAATATCATATCGATGTACGCGTGCGGGACACTCGCACGATGCACCACGGTCAGATGCCGTCGCTGTAGCACGACGACGTCTAAGCCTTCTTCTCGGTCTTCTTGGGCAGGAGCACAGCCTGGATGTTCGGCAGCACACCACCTTGGGCGATCGTCACACCGGAGAGCAGCTTGTTCAACTCCTCGTCGTTGCGGATGGCCAACTGAAGATGACGCGGGATGATCCTGGTCTTCTTGTTGTCTCTAGCAGCGTTGCCGGCCAACTCGAGGACCTCAGCAGCGAGATACTCCATCACGGCGGCCAAGTAGACGGGGGCACCGGCACCGACGCGCTCGGCGTAGTTTCCGTTACGCAGCAGCCTGTGGATACGGCCCACCGGGAACTGGAGCCCAGCACGGTTGGAACGGGACTTTGCCTTTCCCTTCACCTTGCCACCTTTACCGCGACCCGACATGGTTTGTATTTACTTCGAATGTCACACACGCAAGCAAGAAAAACGATGTAACACGCGTACGACTGTGCGCGCGACGAGTGAACCTTGTAATCTTTTTTAAGACCCCTTACGCTCGACGCTTTTATACGCGCGCCTCGCGGCTGTGTTAGTGGTGGGGGTACGCAGTTACACGAAACAAATTCATAAAGCGCGCAGGCGCGCGCAATATTTCGACCGGCGCAACGTTGTTGTTATGGGATGGGTAGAGATATCGGTAGACTAGACGTCGTTTCTATTTTTGATTTTACAACATCACTTGCTTTATGTATAAAACAAGTGAGTGAGTAGATGTGTTGCTTATTATTATAAAAGTACGTTTTGACTGTCTCTGTATTAAAGAAATGAATATTGTTCATATTCATGATAGTTTTGTTAGCCCTGAAAAGGGCTTTTTGGTGTGCGCTCGGAGAGCGCTGCGATTGAGAGCGCATGCACGCAACTCTAAGCATCTCGGTGCCTGCCGTGCCGCCGTGGTTTTTTCTTCAGTTCAGTGGTTGTGTTGTGTTGATTCTAAAGAATGCCATTGACGGTGACGAGCTCGAGACGAGTCGAGCGCGCTCCGCACCCCTTTTCCCGAGGACGTTGAACGTTGGTTAGACGTTGATGAAAACGCAAATGGCACACGCGCGCCTCTCTACCGTGCATAATAATTATAGTGCACAGTAGGTAGGCAAGACGCACGCACACTGGTGTTCAGCCGACTGCGCCGCTGTCGTCGTCGTCGGTGTAACGCGAACGCGCGACCGTTGCTTACTTCTTAGCGGCGGACGCTTTCTTGGCTGCCGGTTTAGACTTGGGTGTAGCCGCGGCCTTCTTGGGTTTAGGCGCTTTCGGCTTCTTGGTTGGCGGCTTGGCTGTCTTCTTAGCTTTAGGTGCGGCGGCGCCCTTCGCCTTGGCGGGGGCGGCGGCCTTCTTGGGTGCCGGCTTCTTCTTAGCGGCGGCGGCCTTCTTGTCCTTAGCGGCGGCTGCAGACGACTTGGCCTTGGAAGGTGAAGCCGCAGAGGCGGACGCGGCGGCGGCTGCTGCCTTCTTGGTCTTGGCTCCAGCTGCCGAGGCGGTCGCCTTCTTGGTCTTCGCGGCCGCGGAGGCGGTCGCCTTACCGGCGCCGGTCTTGCCGGCGGCGGCGGTGGCGGGTTTCTTGGACGCTGCCGATTTCGACTCGAGCTTGAAGGAACCGGAGGCGCCCTTGCCCTTGGTCTGGATCAACGCGCCAGATTCGACGGCGCTCTTCAGATATTTCCTGATGAACGGAGCCAGTTTCTCAGCGTCGACCTTGTACTGGGCCGCGATGTACTTCTTGATCGCCTGCAGGGAAGATCCGCTGCGCTCCTTCATCTCCTTGATAGCGTTGTTGACCATCTCGGATGTTTTGGGATGGGTCGGCTTCGCCTTCGGTTTCTTCGCGGCGCCGGCGCCGCCGGCCTGCCTCGCCTGCTTCTTCGCTGGTGTAGCGGGTGCCGGAGCCTCGGTAGCGACTGCTGTGTCTGCCATTTCGTAGTAGAGTACAACACGTAAACACACACACACGATAAAAAAAAAAGTTATATTATATTATAAGGGGAGAGAGACTTAGATGTCGCCACTTATAGGATTTACAAATTTCGTATACGTACGCCCAAGTACGACGGAACTTTACCGTAACGAGCGCCGCGATGTCGCGCGACGTTTTCTCGTATGAACGCTTGAAAGTTTTCACTAACACGTATCAAATAAAACAGAGAAAAGGAATAGTTAACGAGTCGCTGGGCGACGGGCGTTTGCGGTTTCGGATAGTTCATGAAGTGGAGTATGCGGACGTGCGAACGCAGGCGGAGTGCGGTGCGCGTTCGGACCGTGGCGGCGTATTATTTTGACGACTGAGTGCGAAGCGTAGGTCGGGTCGAGTTCAAAACGTTATTTTCTCTATAAAATTGATAGTTAGCCGGGAGAGAGGCCGACGCGTCAACAAGGAGGATATCGAGCTTGCGTGGCGACAGGACATCGTCGATATCACACTTCGTCGCGAAGGTATTATCGACCTAAAAGTGAAGCGTCGTAAAACACCGCGAGCGCCGAACCGCTAAGGACGGACGACTCCGTCCAGGACGTGCAACCTAATAATATACTAATAATAAAAGACGAGAGCGCCCTTCGAGGAGTGTACAGTGTGAACACTGCGATTATCGCATCAGAAAGTGTATTAAAGTGCAGCTCTACGTAAACGACAACAGGCGATACCGACCGACCGCGTGCGTACCGTACCTACACACAGACAGCGTTCTATACTCTAGACGAGTAGGCAGGCGGCAAGCCTGCAATGCTCGTAACAACGCAGTAAACATAATAATATATTACATAATACAAAAATAATACAGCTCATGAGTGTACGAGTATCCTCATAGGTAAGTAAGTACCTAACTACAGCATAATAACGCGACATAAACAAACTGCGAGCGAGCGCACGAATAGGTACCTAGGTAGGTGGATTTGTGTTGTATTGTACACAAGTGTTAGGTAGGGTGTAGGTATAATGTTATGTTCTTTTATTTTTCAGGTTCATTCGGACAGACAGACGGACGGACGGACGGACATACAGGCTGACGGCGAAGGAGGGGCGCGCCAATTTCACGCGTAAACAGTGCGCTGACATATAAATAAAGGAATCATTTTATGTTTCATTTTATCTAGTAACAAGTCTCCACCCAACCTTCTGTATGGTGTAAGTAAGTAGGTAGGTAGGTAAGCAGTGAGCAGATGATATAATTACGTTTTTTGACGAACTCCATTAAAGAAACATTTTTATTGTATCGAATCATATGCGGCCCTGAAAAGGGCCTTTTTTGATGTGCGCATCTACACACGCATGGTGGAACGGTATGATTTTGTCCGTTCACAACGAACGAACTAAAAACACACACGCGTCCGCACACACACAGTATGTAGAGTTGCTGGTTGCACAGGCGACGACACACACGGTACACAGCGGTTTAACCGCCGAATCCGTACAGGGTGCGACCCTGGCGCTTCAGAGCGTAGACGACGTCCATGGCGGTGACGGTCTTCCTCTTGGCGTGCTCGGTGTAAGTGACGGCGTCACGGATGACGTTCTCTAGGAACACTTTAAGCACACCGCGAGTCTCTTCGTAGATCAGACCGGAGATACGTTTCACGCCGCCTCTGCGAGCCAGACGACGGATGGCGGGCTTCGTGATACCTTGGATGTTATCACGAAGTACCTTCCTGTGGCGCTTGGCTCCTCCTTTTCCCAGACCCTTTCCTCCCTTACCGCGACCGGTCATCTTCTCAGCAGTGGGGTTTCAAAGTAACACGATAGTAAAATTCCGACAACACGGGTGTGCGCGCACGAAGAACGCGGACGACTGTAATTTTCTCGGAGAACTCGCTGCTGCCCAGTAGTGGGCTGCGGCTGGCGGGGTATGGGCAGCGCCCTTTGTCCCGCGGAGTCTTTTTGTGCCCGTAAACATACGGGCACCGTCGTTGTGGTGGCCATGTAGGCCTCGGTCGGCGGCGAGCGCGCTTTCGCCGCTCGCCTGTGAGTTAGTGTCATTTTGTGTCGGTAGGGGCGCCACGGTGTTAACCGTATCTTCACGCCGCCTCGGCGGTCTGTCACCGCCAGGTGGAACTCCCGGTGCCCCGGGTGAAGCCCGGCGGATGATGACCAGCCAGAGGCGGCTGGGGCTGCCCCTACCGGGCAGGGGGCCCCCGCCCACAGCGTTATCGAAGCTAGCCGATGCGCTCCGGGCTAAGGGGCCATGAATGTATGTGTGAGCGGTATTGTGTTGTGTAACACCGCTCATGTATGCGAGTAGATGGCGTGCCCGCGCCGCTATCCATCGCGTGAGTCATAATGTTGTGGAGTCGTGTGGGTATGAGGTGGGGGGTGCGCGCCGCGCCTATGTTAACTTAGAACGCGACGTTGCACCGGTGTGTGTGTACTGTAGTGTTGTGGAGTCTTTTTGTACGAGTATGTCGCGTGTAGGTGAAGCGACATACTCGGAGGTCAAGTCCGGTGGGTGACGTCACACGTCCGCCACGAGATCACGAGGAAGGCGCCTGGGGTAGCGCGGGGGGCGCCCCGCGTCAGGCGGGCGCGTGTGCCATGGCGCTATCTGTGCGATGTGGGGCCAGGCAGAGGCGTCGGCGCGCGCGAACATGTTGGACGCGAGGCGCCGGCTGAAGTCCTCCAGGCTCTCGATGTTGAGATCCCGCTGCACGACTGCGTTCCTCACGTAGCGAGGTGCGGCGACGATCTTCCTGAGAGCTAGGTTTTGTTGAGCTTGGAGTTTTTTCTTGTTCTTCTCGCTCGTGAGGGCGAGCCAAGCTGGGGCGGCGTAAGTGAGGAGTGGGCGTATGTACGCTTTGTACACCCCCAACTTGGTGCGCAGCGGGAGTCGGGACGAGAGCACTGGGTGCAGCAGGAAGCGGGCGGTCCTGCTTTTATCGACGACAGTGCAGACGTGTGACGTCATGGAGAGCCGACTGTCGATTGTGACCCCCAGGTACTTGGCCTGTCCGAGCCACTCGACGTCGGCCCCCTGTAGTTTTAAGGGTGGTGGTTTCTTGAAGCCGCCGACAGCCAGCGCCTGTGTTTTTCCCACGTTCACCGACAACCTCCATTTGGAGAGCCATTCTGGCAAAAGGTCGAGCACGCGCTGCAGCTTGACCGCCGCGTGATGCACGTTGAGTGATGTGGAGATGTACGCGGCGTCGTCAGCGTACAGCGCGAGCGTGGTGTCCGGTGTAGTGGGGATGTCGTCGGTGAAGCAGGAATAGCACAACGGAGAGACGCAGCTGCCCTGCGGCACTCCGGCTGTTATGGGACGGGCGCACGATAGTGCGCCGTCCACCACCACCCTGAAAGTCCTATCCTGTAGAAAAGAGGAGACCACCTGTACTAGTCGACGAGGCGCGTCTGTCTTAGACAGTTTGTACAGCAGACCGGCGTGCCATACCCTGTCGAATGCCTTTTCCATGTCGAGGAATGCTGCAACTGCTCGCTCCTTTTTGTTCAGTGCCGCCGTGAGCAGGTGCAGCACCCTCGACAACTGGAGCGTCGTGGAGTGCTCCGAGCGAAACCCGAACTGTTCGGGGCGCGGCGTGACATGTTGCTTCAGGTGTCGCAGCAGGAGTTGCTCAAACACCTTGGAGGTGCAGGAGAGAAGCGTGACTGGCCGATAGCTCTCAGGCTTCAGGATGTTCTTGTGCGGCTTGGGCAGCATTATGACGCGCCCCTCCTTCCACGCAGCCGGGAAAACCCCGGTGCGCAGGATCCCTGTAAACAGGCGCGCCAGGGCCGCTACCGTCCGGTACGGCAGGTGGCGCAGCACTGTATTCGTGATCCCGTCTGATCCCGGGGCCTTTCTCGGCTTTGTTTTGAGGATGGCGCGTCTCACTGCGCACGGAGAAAAGAAGATGGGGTCTTCATCTGGAGCTATCAGAGACTGTAATTTTTCGCCCCGAGGTCGTATTTATACTGTAACGTAAAGCTACGGAGACGGGAGGTGCGGGGGGCGAGGCGACCGACCCGATGCTCGTCGTTGGTTGGTTCTACGTTGTATCGTCGCGCGCATTACATTTTATTTTAGCATTTCCGAAATTGCATTTTATTTATTTAAGCAGGCATACTGTTATTGTAGTAAATAATATAATAATTATGCTAATAGGTCGATATGTACATAAAGACATGTATAAGACTAGTAGGATATAATTGGTAGGTACTACTGTCTTAACTAATTTAGTAAGTATGTAACAACCGAGTACCTATTCTGTTATTAATTTATTTACTTACTTACTTACTTAGGTTGTGTGTGTACTTAATGTAAATAAATACAGACTTCTGTTAAGTTAGTTAGTTAGTTAGGTAGTTAGTTAGGTAGGTAGGTAGGTAGGTAGGTAGGTAACGGTTACGTTTTTGCGACTTCCGATGTAAAGAAACATTTAATAATCTGATTCATATGTGGCCCTGAAAAGGGCCTTTTGTGTGAGCGCACAGCCTGCCACAAATTGCACACAGTCAACGTGTGTGTGTATTGTGACGTGTGCAGCTGATGCAGCAGCAGTTTAAGCGCGTTCGCCTCTGATCCTGCGCGCTAACTGGATGTCCTTGGGCATGATGGTGACACGCTTCGCGTGAATCGCGCACAGGTTGGTGTCTTCGAAGAGACCGACGAGGTAAGCTTCGCTAGCCTCCTGCAGCGCCATGACAGCGGAGCTCTGGAAACGGAGATCGGTCTTGAAGTCCTGTGCGATCTCACGTACGAGACGCTGGAACGGAAGCTTGCGGATCAGGAGCTCGGTACTCTTCTGGTAGCGACGAATCTCACGGAGGGCCACAGTGCCGGGCCTGTAGCGATGGGGTTTCTTAACGCCACCGGTGGCCGGTGCACTCTTGCGCGCAGCCTTGGTGGCGAGCTGCTTCCTCGGAGCCTTACCACCTGTGGATTTACGAGCGGTCTGCTTGGTACGCGCCATTGTAAAAACACGGAACGGGAGATGAAATAACAACAACTACACACTTCGAACGTACGAGAGCGAATAATCGCGTTCGCGTAGGTTTGGGCCTCTTTTATACCCGCGGCAATGTAGCGGGCAGGGGATCGCGCGCCCTCTACAGTGCATCGAACTAACTAACAAAACTTGTAATAAAAGAAAAAAAAAATCGACGCGAATAATATTGTAAGTAAAATAATGTTATAATACCATCATAACATTGCTTGCACTATACAGCACCTAATATCTTATTAAGTATTATGTCAAAACTGCCGTTTGATTGTATCTCAATCGACTACCTCTCTCATTTACGCGGGAAGAAATTTAGTGTGCGCATTGTGTTTTGTAAATGATTTTTGTCTCTATATCTCTATGTGCGTGAGAGAATAGCATGCATATGTACTAGGTAGGTAGGTAGGTAGGTATTTTATGTATTTATTTATTTTTCATTTGATCGATGTGAACGGTATGTAGTAAGTAGTAGTTACCTACTATGTGAGTAACCAAAGTGAGTAACGTTTTGACGAGTTTCCAATTTCAGAAATGTGAATCGATAATCACATGAACATATTTGTGGCCCTGAAAAGGGCCTTTTGTTGTTTCTCCTGCCATCCCACGGTGTGCGTGCGCGTCCAGACGTTTGTCGTGGTTTTTGTTCGCGACGACGCGTGCATCGTGCGCGTCTCGTACGTACATACATGACATACACACACACACGTACTATGTGAATGTATGCATGCACGCACATTACGAAAACACTAGCACAATTAACACACGTATCACAATCAACAAGACACACGAGCAAACGCACTGGGTTTAACACTGTATACACACACGAGGCGAGGCGTCGAGACGGAGCGTCGGCGGCTCTTGCTAGCGCTACCGACCGACCGCTCACTTGGAGCTGGTGTATTTGGTGACGGCCTTGGTGCCTTCACTGACGGCGTGCTTGGCGAGTTCACCGGGCAGCAGGAGCCTGACGGACGTCTGCACCTCCCTGGACGTGATGGTCGACCTCTTGTTGTAGTGGGCGAGGCGGGAAGCTTCGGCGGCGATACGCTCGAAGATGTCGTTCACGAACGAGTTCATGATGGACATGGCCTTGCTGGAGATACCGGTGTCTGGGTGCACCTGCTTCAACACCTTGTAGATGTAGATGGCGTAGCTCTCCTTCCTCTTGTGCTTCTTCTTCTTCTTGTCGGTCTTGGAGATGTTCTTCTGGGCTTTGCCAGACTTCTTGGCGGCTTTACCACTTGTCTTGGGCGGCATTATGGAATCGTAGAGTACACACGTGCTACCGAAACGGAGTTCAGTCGCAGTATAAATCTACAATTTTTAGAAGTCGTATTTATATGCGCGCTCGCGGTGCAAAGTTGCGGCAAGCGGTGAGTGACTCAACGCAGCGGCAGACCAATCGCAGCGCTCCTAAGCCAGAGCGCGGAGAGAGGGGATACCCGGGAGGGAGGTGAAGGGGGCGGGGTTACGCCATTTAGTGAAAAAGTAATTGTTAAAAAATATATGTACAAATGTAAAATAATACTAATTAATACCCACCCACCATAATCCTTCCTTCAGTTATTTATATTAATTACTTATGTGTAAACATTCAAATTATTTTGTACCTAATGCTCCGATGAGAAATTAATTGATCATTTCCCGATTAGATTACCTTTACTTTTAACTAAACTTGAACTCGAACATTGTGGTAAACAAACCAAGTCAACAGAGTTAGTTATGATAGGTGTAGTTACGTTTTTGTTTGACGATTACTCCGATAAAGAAATTGTCTTTGTGTTATAATATAATTGACGAATAATATTGTGGCCCTGAAAAGGGCCTTTTGTTTTGAATGCATACGAGCGGAGAGCATCGCCACAAACGACATAATACGTATTGGCATAATAAATATCATATCGATGTACGCGTGCGGGACACTCGCACGATGCACCACGGTCAGATGCCGTCGCTGTAGCACGACGACGTCTAAGCCTTCTTCTCGGTCTTCTTGGGCAGGAGCACAGCCTGGATGTTCGGCAGCACACCACCTTGGGCGATCGTCACACCGGAGAGCAGCTTGTTCAACTCCTCGTCGTTGCGGATGGCCAACTGAAGATGACGCGGGATGATCCTGGTCTTCTTGTTGTCTCTAGCAGCGTTGCCGGCCAACTCGAGGACCTCAGCAGCGAGATACTCCATCACGGCGGCCAAGTAGACGGGGGCACCGGCACCGACGCGCTCGGCGTAGTTTCCGTTACGCAGCAGCCTGTGGATACGGCCCACCGGGAACTGGAGCCCAGCACGGTTGGAACGGGAC
The DNA here is from genome assembly GCA_941918905.2 of Xestia sexstrigata. Taxonomy (NCBI): domain Eukaryota; kingdom Metazoa; phylum Arthropoda; class Insecta; order Lepidoptera; family Noctuidae; genus Xestia; species Xestia sexstrigata. The sequence goes on along the minus strand of OW799230.2, from coordinate 4,926,352 downwards.
TTTGCCTTTCCCTTCACCTTGCCACCTTTACCGCGACCCGACATGGTTTGTATTTACTTCGAATGTCACACACGCAAGCAAGAAAAACGATGTAACACGCGTACGACTGTGCGCGCGACGAGTGAACCTTGTAATCTTTTTTAAGACCCCTTACGCTCGACGCTTTTATACGCGCGCCTCGCGGCTGTGTTAGTGGTGGGGGTACGCAGTTACACGAAACAAATTCATAAAGCGCGCAGGCGCGCGCAATATTTCGACCGGCGCAACGTTGTTGTTATGGGATGGGTAGAGATATCGGTAGACTAGACGTCGTTTCTATTTTTGATTTTACAACATCACTTGCTTTATGTATAAAACAAGTGAGTGAGTAGATGTGTTGCTTATTATTATAAAAGTACGTTTTGACTGTCTCTGTATTAAAGAAATGAATATTGTTCATATTCATGATAGTTTTGTTAGCCCTGAAAAGGGCTTTTTGGTGTGCGCTCGGAGAGCGCTGCGATTGAGAGCGCATGCACGCAACTCTAAGCATCTCGGTGCCTGCCGTGCCGCCGTGGTTTTTTCTTCAGTTCAGTGGTTGTGTTGTGTTGATTCTAAAGAATGCCATTGACGGTGACGAGCTCGAGACGAGTCGAGCGCGCTCCGCACCCCTTTTCCCGAGGACGTTGAACGTTGGTTAGACGTTGATGAAAACGCAAATGGCACACGCGCGCCTCTCTACCGTGCATAATAATTATAGTGCACAGTAGGTAGGCAAGACGCACGCACACTGGTGTTCAGCCGACTGCGCCGCTGTCGTCGTCGTCGGTGTAACGCGAACGCGCGACCGTTGCTTACTTCTTAGCGGCGGACGCTTTCTTGGCTGCCGGTTTAGACTTGGGTGTAGCCGCGGCCTTCTTGGGTTTAGGCGCTTTCGGCTTCTTGGTTGGCGGCTTGGCTGTCTTCTTAGCTTTAGGTGCGGCGGCGCCCTTCGCCTTGGCGGGGGCGGCGGCCTTCTTGGGTGCCGGCTTCTTCTTAGCGGCGGCGGCCTTCTTGTCCTTAGCGGCGGCTGCAGACGACTTGGCCTTGGAAGGTGAAGCCGCAGAGGCGGACGCGGCGGCGGCTGCTGCCTTCTTGGTCTTGGCTCCAGCTGCCGAGGCGGTCGCCTTCTTGGTCTTCGCGGCCGCGGAGGCGGTCGCCTTACCGGCGCCGGTCTTGCCGGCGGCGGCGGTGGCGGGTTTCTTGGACGCTGCCGATTTCGACTCGAGCTTGAAGGAACCGGAGGCGCCCTTGCCCTTGGTCTGGATCAACGCGCCAGATTCGACGGCGCTCTTCAGATATTTCCTGATGAACGGAGCCAGTTTCTCAGCGTCGACCTTGTACTGGGCCGCGATGTACTTCTTGATCGCCTGCAGGGAAGATCCGCTGCGCTCCTTCATCTCCTTGATAGCGTTGTTGACCATCTCGGATGTTTTGGGATGGGTCGGCTTCGCCTTCGGTTTCTTCGCGGCGCCGGCGCCGCCGGCCTGCCTCGCCTGCTTCTTCGCTGGTGTAGCGGGTGCCGGAGCCTCGGTAGCGACTGCTGTGTCTGCCATTTCGTAGTAGAGTACAACACGTAAACACACACACACGATAAAAAAAAAAGTTATATTATATTATAAGGGGAGAGAGACTTAGATGTCGCCACTTATAGGATTTACAAATTTCGTATACGTACGCCCAAGTACGACGGAACTTTACCGTAACGAGCGCCGCGATGTCGCGCGACGTTTTCTCGTATGAACGCTTGAAAGTTTTCACTAACACGTATCAAATAAAACAGAGAAAAGGAATAGTTAACGAGTCGCTGGGCGACGGGCGTTTGCGGTTTCGGATAGTTCATGAAGTGGAGTATGCGGACGTGCGAACGCAGGCGGAGTGCGGTGCGCGTTCGGACCGTGGCGGCGTATTATTTTGACGACTGAGTGCGAAGCGTAGGTCGGGTCGAGTTCAAAACGTTATTTTCTCTATAAAATTGATAGTTAGCCGGGAGAGAGGCCGACGCGTCAACAAGGAGGATATCGAGCTTGCGTGGCGACAGGACATCGTCGATATCACACTTCGTCGCGAAGGTATTATCGACCTAAAAGTGAAGCGTCGTAAAACACCGCGAGCGCCGAACCGCTAAGGACGGACGACTCCGTCCAGGACGTGCAACCTAATAATATACTAATAATAAAAGACGAGAGCGCCCTTCGAGGAGTGTACAGTGTGAACACTGCGATTATCGCATCAGAAAGTGTATTAAAGTGCAGCTCTACGTAAACGACAACAGGCGATACCGACCGACCGCGTGCGTACCGTACCTACACACAGACAGCGTTCTATACTCTAGACGAGTAGGCAGGCGGCAAGCCTGCAATGCTCGTAACAACGCAGTAAACATAATAATATATTACATAATACAAAAATAATACAGCTCATGAGTGTACGAGTATCCTCATAGGTAAGTAAGTACCTAACTACAGCATAATAACGCGACATAAACAAACTGCGAGCGAGCGCACGAATAGGTACCTAGGTAGGTGGATTTGTGTTGTATTGTACACAAGTGTTAGGTAGGGTGTAGGTATAATGTTATGTTCTTTTATTTTTCAGGTTCATTCGGACAGACAGACGGACGGACGGACGGACATACAGGCTGACGGCGAAGGAGGGGCGCGCCAATTTCACGCGTAAACAGTGCGCTGACATATAAATAAAGGAATCATTTTATGTTTCATTTTATCTAGTAACAAGTCTCCACCCAACCTTCTGTATGGTGTAAGTAAGTAGGTAGGTAGGTAAGCAGTGAGCAGATGATATAATTACGTTTTTTGACGAACTCCATTAAAGAAACATTTTTATTGTATCGAATCATATGCGGCCCTGAAAAGGGCCTTTTTTGATGTGCGCATCTACACACGCATGGTGGAACGGTATGATTTTGTCCGTTCACAACGAACGAACTAAAAACACACACGCGTCCGCACACACACAGTATGTAGAGTTGCTGGTTGCACAGGCGACGACACACACGGTACACAGCGGTTTAACCGCCGAATCCGTACAGGGTGCGACCCTGGCGCTTCAGAGCGTAGACGACGTCCATGGCGGTGACGGTCTTCCTCTTGGCGTGCTCGGTGTAAGTGACGGCGTCACGGATGACGTTCTCTAGGAACACTTTAAGCACACCGCGAGTCTCTTCGTAGATCAGACCGGAGATACGTTTCACGCCGCCTCTGCGAGCCAGACGACGGATGGCGGGCTTCGTGATACCTTGGATGTTATCACGAAGTACCTTCCTGTGGCGCTTGGCTCCTCCTTTTCCCAGACCCTTTCCTCCCTTACCGCGACCGGTCATCTTCTCAGCAGTGGGGTTTCAAAGTAACACGATAGTAAAATTCCGACAACACGGGTGTGCGCGCACGAAGAACGCGGACGACTGTAATTTTTCGCCCCGAGGTCGTATTTATACTGTAACGTAAAGCTACGGAGACGGGAGGTGCGGGGGGCGAGGCGACCGACCCGATGCTCGTCGTTGGTTGGTTCTACGTTGTATCGTCGCGCGCATTACATTTTATTTTAGCATTTCCGAAATTGCATTTTATTTATTTAAGCAGGCATACTGTTATTGTAGTAAATAATATAATAATTATGCTAATAGGTCGATATGTACATAAAGACATGTATAAGACTAGTAGGATATAATTGGTAGGTACTACTGTCTTAACTAATTTAGTAAGTATGTAACAACCGAGTACCTATTCTGTTATTAATTTATTTACTTACTTACTTACTTAGGTTGTGTGTGTACTTAATGTAAATAAATACAGACTTCTGTTAAGTTAGTTAGTTAGTTAGGTAGTTAGTTAGGTAGGTAGGTAGGTAGGTAGGTAGGTAACGGTTACGTTTTTGCGACTTCCGATGTAAAGAAACATTTAATAATCTGATTCATATGTGGCCCTGAAAAGGGCCTTTTGTGTGAGCGCACAGCCTGCCACAAATTGCACACAGTCAACGTGTGTGTGTATTGTGACGTGTGCAGCTGATGCAGCAGCAGTTTAAGCGCGTTCGCCTCTGATCCTGCGCGCTAACTGGATGTCCTTGGGCATGATGGTGACACGCTTCGCGTGAATCGCGCACAGGTTGGTGTCTTCGAAGAGACCGACGAGGTAAGCTTCGCTAGCCTCCTGCAGCGCCATGACAGCGGAGCTCTGGAAACGGAGATCGGTCTTGAAGTCCTGTGCGATCTCACGTACGAGACGCTGGAACGGAAGCTTGCGGATCAGGAGCTCGGTACTCTTCTGGTAGCGACGAATCTCACGGAGGGCCACAGTGCCGGGCCTGTAGCGATGGGGTTTCTTAACGCCACCGGTGGCCGGTGCACTCTTGCGCGCAGCCTTGGTGGCGAGCTGCTTCCTCGGAGCCTTACCACCTGTGGATTTACGAGCGGTCTGCTTGGTACGCGCCATTGTAAAAACACGGAACGGGAGATGAAATAACAACAACTACACACTTCGAACGTACGAGAGCGAATAATCGCGTTCGCGTAGGTTTGGGCCTCTTTTATACCCGCGGCAATGTAGCGGGCAGGGGATCGCGCGCCCTCTACAGTGCATCGAACTAACTAACAAAACTTGTAATAAAAGAAAAAAAAAATCGACGCGAATAATATTGTAAGTAAAATAATGTTATAATACCATCATAACATTGCTTGCACTATACAGCACCTAATATCTTATTAAGTATTATGTCAAAACTGCCGTTTGATTGTATCTCAATCGACTACCTCTCTCATTTACGCGGGAAGAAATTTAGTGTGCGCATTGTGTTTTGTAAATGATTTTTGTCTCTATATCTCTATGTGCGTGAGAGAATAGCATGCATATGTACTAGGTAGGTAGGTAGGTAGGTATTTTATGTATTTATTTATTTTTCATTTGATCGATGTGAACGGTATGTAGTAAGTAGTAGTTACCTACTATGTGAGTAACCAAAGTGAGTAACGTTTTGACGAGTTTCCAATTTCAGAAATGTGAATCGATAATCACATGAACATATTTGTGGCCCTGAAAAGGGCCTTTTGTTGTTTCTCCTGCCATCCCACGGTGTGCGTGCGCGTCCAGACGTTTGTCGTGGTTTTTGTTCGCGACGACGCGTGCATCGTGCGCGTCTCGTACGTACATACATGACATACACACACACACGTACTATGTGAATGTATGCATGCACGCACATTACGAAAACACTAGCACAATTAACACACGTATCACAATCAACAAGACACACGAGCAAACGCACTGGGTTTAACACTGTATACACACACGAGGCGAGGCGTCGAGACGGAGCGTCGGCGGCTCTTGCTAGCGCTACCGACCGACCGCTCACTTGGAGCTGGTGTATTTGGTGACGGCCTTGGTGCCTTCACTGACGGCGTGCTTGGCGAGTTCACCGGGCAGCAGGAGCCTGACGGACGTCTGCACCTCCCTGGACGTGATGGTCGACCTCTTGTTGTAGTGGGCGAGGCGGGAAGCTTCGGCGGCGATACGCTCGAAGATGTCGTTCACGAACGAGTTCATGATGGACATGGCCTTGCTGGAGATACCGGTGTCTGGGTGCACCTGCTTCAACACCTTGTAGATGTAGATGGCGTAGCTCTCCTTCCTCTTGTGCTTCTTCTTCTTCTTGTCGGTCTTGGAGATGTTCTTCTGGGCTTTGCCAGACTTCTTGGCGGCTTTACCACTTGTCTTGGGCGGCATTATGGAATCGTAGAGTACACACGTGCTACCGAAACGGAGTTCAGTCGCAGTATAAATCTACAATTTTTAGAAGTCGTATTTATATGCGCGCTCGCGGTGCAAAGTTGCGGCAAGCGGTGAGTGACTCAACGCAGCGGCAGACCAATCGCAGCGCTCCTAAGCCAGAGCGCGGAGAGAGGGGATACCCGGGAGGGAGGTGAAGGGGGCGGGGTTACGCCATTTAGTGAAAAAGTAATTGTTAAAAAATATATGTACAAATGTAAAATAATACTAATTAATACCCACCCACCATAATCCTTCCTTCAGTTATTTATATTAATTACTTATGTGTAAACATTCAAATTATTTTGTACCTAATGCTCCGATGAGAAATTAATTGATCATTTCCCGATTAGATTACCTTTACTTTTAACTAAACTTGAACTCGAACATTGTGGTAAACAAACCAAGTCAACAGAGTTAGTTATGATAGGTGTAGTTACGTTTTTGTTTGACGATTACTCCGATAAAGAAATTGTCTTTGTGTTATAATATAATTGACGAATAATATTGTGGCCCTGAAAAGGGCCTTTTGTTTTGAATGCATACGAGCGGAGAGCATCGCCACAAACGACATAATACGTATTGGCATAATAAATATCATATCGATGTACGCGTGCGGGACACTCGCACGATGCACCACGGTCAGATGCCGTCGCTGTAGCACGACGACGTCTAAGCCTTCTTCTCGGTCTTCTTGGGCAGGAGCACAGCCTGGATGTTCGGCAGCACACCACCTTGGGCGATCGTCACACCGGAGAGCAGCTTGTTCAACTCCTCGTCGTTGCGGATGGCCAACTGAAGATGACGCGGGATGATCCTGGTCTTCTTGTTGTCTCTAGCAGCGTTGCCGGCCAACTCGAGGACCTCAGCAGCGAGATACTCCATCACGGCGGCCAAGTAGACGGGGGCACCGGCACCGACGCGCTCGGCGTAGTTTCCGTTACGCAGCAGCCTGTGGATACGGCCCACCGGGAACTGGAGCCCAGCACGGTTGGAACGGGACTTTGCCTTTCCCTTCACCTTGCCACCTTTACCGCGACCCGACATGGTTTGTATTTACTTCGAATGTCACACACGCAAGCAAGAAAAACGATGTAACACGCGTACGACTGTGCGCGCGACGAGTGAACCTTGTAATCTTTTTTAAGACCCCTTACGCTCGACGCTTTTATACGCGCGCCTCGCGGCTGTGTTAGTGGTGGGGGTACGCAGTTACACGAAACAAATTCATAAAGCGCGCAGGCGCGCGCAATATTTCGACCGGCGCAACGTTGTTGTTATGGGATGGGTAGAGATATCGGTAGACTAGACGTCGTTTCTATTTTTGATTTTACAACATCACTTGCTTTATGTATAAAACAAGTGAGTGAGTAGATGTGTTGCTTATTATTATAAAAGTACGTTTTGACTGTCTCTGTATTAAAGAAATGAATATTGTTCATATTCATGATAGTTTTGTTAGCCCTGAAAAGGGCTTTTTGGTGTGCGCTCGGAGAGCGCTGCGATTGAGAGCGCATGCACGCAACTCTAAGCATCTCGGTGCCTGCCGTGCCGCCGTGGTTTTTTCTTCAGTTCAGTGGTTGTGTTGTGTTGATTCTAAAGAATGCCATTGACGGTGACGAGCTCGAGACGAGTCGAGCGCGCTCCGCACCCCTTTTCCCGAGGACGTTGAACGTTGGTTAGACGTTGATGAAAACGCAAATGGCACACGCGCGCCTCTCTACCGTGCATAATAATTATAGTGCACAGTAGGTAGGCAAGACGCACGCACACTGGTGTTCAGCCGACTGCGCCGCTGTCGTCGTCGTCGGTGTAACGCGAACGCGCGACCGTTGCTTACTTCTTAGCGGCGGACGCTTTCTTGGCTGCCGGTTTAGACTTGGGTGTAGCCGCGGCCTTCTTGGGTTTAGGCGCTTTCGGCTTCTTGGTTGGCGGCTTGGCTGTCTTCTTAGCTTTAGGTGCGGCGGCGCCCTTCGCCTTGGCGGGGGCGGCGGCCTTCTTGGGTGCCGGCTTCTTCTTAGCGGCGGCGGCCTTCTTGTCCTTAGCGGCGGCTGCAGACGACTTGGCCTTGGAAGGTGAAGCCGCAGAGGCGGACGCGGCGGCGGCTGCTGCCTTCTTGGTCTTGGCTCCAGCTGCCGAGGCGGTCGCCTTCTTGGTCTTCGCGGCCGCGGAGGCGGTCGCCTTACCGGCGCCGGTCTTGCCGGCGGCGGCGGTGGCGGGTTTCTTGGACGCTGCCGATTTCGACTCGAGCTTGAAGGAACCGGAGGCGCCCTTGCCCTTGGTCTGGATCAACGCGCCAGATTCGACGGCGCTCTTCAGATATTTCCTGATGAACGGAGCCAGTTTCTCAGCGTCGACCTTGTACTGGGCCGCGATGTACTTCTTGATCGCCTGCAGGGAAGATCCGCTGCGCTCCTTCATCTCCTTGATAGCGTTGTTGACCATCTCGGATGTTTTGGGATGGGTCGGCTTCGCCTTCGGTTTCTTCGCGGCGCCGGCGCCGCCGGCCTGCCTCGCCTGCTTCTTCGCTGGTGTAGCGGGTGCCGGAGCCTCGGTAGCGACTGCTGTGTCTGCCATTTCGTAGTAGAGTACAACACGTAAACACACACACACGATAAAAAAAAAAGTTATATTATATTATAAGGGGAGAGAGACTTAGATGTCGCCACTTATAGGATTTACAAATTTCGTATACGTACGCCCAAGTACGACGGAACTTTACCGTAACGAGCGCCGCGATGTCGCGCGACGTTTTCTCGTATGAACGCTTGAAAGTTTTCACTAACACGTATCAAATAAAACAGAGAAAAGGAATAGTTAACGAGTCGCTGGGCGACGGGCGTTTGCGGTTTCGGATAGTTCATGAAGTGGAGTATGCGGACGTGCGAACGCAGGCGGAGTGCGGTGCGCGTTCGGACCGTGGCGGCGTATTATTTTGACGACTGAGTGCGAAGCGTAGGTCGGGTCGAGTTCAAAACGTTATTTTCTCTATAAAATTGATAGTTAGCCGGGAGAGAGGCCGACGCGTCAACAAGGAGGATATCGAGCTTGCGTGGCGACAGGACATCGTCGATATCACACTTCGTCGCGAAGGTATTATCGACCTAAAAGTGAAGCGTCGTAAAACACCGCGAGCGCCGAACCGCTAAGGACGGACGACTCCGTCCAGGACGTGCAACCTAATAATATACTAATAATAAAAGACGAGAGCGCCCTTCGAGGAGTGTACAGTGTGAACACTGCGATTATCGCATCAGAAAGTGTATTAAAGTGCAGCTCTACGTAAACGACAACAGGCGATACCGACCGACCGCGTGCGTACCGTACCTACACACAGACAGCGTTCTATACTCTAGACGAGTAGGCAGGCGGCAAGCCTGCAATGCTCGTAACAACGCAGTAAACATAATAATATATTACATAATACAAAAATAATACAGCTCATGAGTGTACGAGTATCCTCATAGGTAAGTAAGTACCTAACTACAGCATAATAACGCGACATAAACAAACTGCGAGCGAGCGCACGAATAGGTACCTAGGTAGGTGGATTTGTGTTGTATTGTACACAAGTGTTAGGTAGGGTGTAGGTATAATGTTATGTTCTTTTATTTTTCAGGTTCATTCGGACAGACAGACGGACGGACGGACGGACATACAGGCTGACGGCGAAGGAGGGGCGCGCCAATTTCACGCGTAAACAGTGCGCTGACATATAAATAAAGGAATCATTTTATGTTTCATTTTATCTAGTAACAAGTCTCCACCCAACCTTCTGTATGGTGTAAGTAAGTAGGTAGGTAGGTAAGCAGTGAGCAGATGATATAATTACGTTTTTTGACGAACTCCATTAAAGAAACATTTTTATTGTATCGAATCATATGCGGCCCTGAAAAGGGCCTTTTTTGATGTGCGCATCTACACACGCATGGTGGAACGGTATGATTTTGTCCGTTCACAACGAACGAACTAAAAACACACACGCGTCCGCACACACACAGTATGTAGAGTTGCTGGTTGCACAGGCGACGACACACACGGTACACAGCGGTTTAACCGCCGAATCCGTACAGGGTGCGACCCTGGCGCTTCAGAGCGTAGACGACGTCCATGGCGGTGACGGTCTTCCTCTTGGCGTGCTCGGTGTAAGTGACGGCGTCACGGATGACGTTCTCTAGGAACACTTTAAGCACACCGCGAGTCTCTTCGTAGATCAGACCGGAGATACGTTTCACGCCGCCTCTGCGAGCCAGACGACGGATGGCGGGCTTCGTGATACCTTGGATGTTATCACGAAGTACCTTCCTGTGGCGCTTGGCTCCTCCTTTTCCCAGACCCTTTCCTCCCTTACCGCGACCGGTCATCTTCTCAGCAGTGGGGTTTCAAAGTAACACGATAGTAAAATTCCGACAACACGGGTGTGCGCGCACGAAGAACGCGGACGACTGTAATTTTTCGCCCCGAGGTCGTATTTATACTGTAACGTAAAGCTACGGAGACGGGAGGTGCGGGGGGCGAGGCGACCGACCCGATGCTCGTCGTTGGTTGGTTCTACGTTGTATCGTCGCGCGCATTACATTTTATTTTAGCATTTCCGAAATTGCATTTTATTTATTTAAGCAGGCATACTGTTATTGTAGTAAATAATATAATAATTATGCTAATAGGTCGATATGTACATAAAGACATGTATAAGACTAGTAGGATATAATTGGTAGGTACTACTGTCTTAACTAATTTAGTAAGTATGTAACAACCGAGTACCTATTCTGTTATTAATTTATTTACTTACTTACTTACTTAGGTTGTGTGTGTACTTAATGTAAATAAATACAGACTTCTGTTAAGTTAGTTAGTTAGTTAGGTAGTTAGTTAGGTAGGTAGGTAGGTAGGTAGGTAGGTAACGGTTACGTTTTTGCGACTTCCGATGTAAAGAAACATTTAATAATCTGATTCATATGTGGCCCTGAAAAGGGCCTTTTGTGTGAGCGCACAGCCTGCCACAAATTGCACACAGTCAACGTGTGTGTGTATTGTGACGTGTGCAGCTGATGCAGCAGCAGTTTAAGCGCGTTCGCCTCTGATCCTGCGCGCTAACTGGATGTCCTTGGGCATGATGGTGACACGCTTCGCGTGAATCGCGCACAGGTTGGTGTCTTCGAAGAGACCGACGAGGTAAGCTTCGCTAGCCTCCTGCAGCGCCATGACAGCGGAGCTCTGGAAACGGAGATCGGTCTTGAAGTCCTGTGCGATCTCACGTACGAGACGCTGGAACGGAAGCTTGCGGATCAGGAGCTCGGTACTCTTCTGGTAGCGACGAATCTCACGGAGGGCCACAGTGCCGGGCCTGTAGCGATGGGGTTTCTTAACGCCACCGGTGGCCGGTGCACTCTTGCGCGCAGCCTTGGTGGCGAGCTGCTTCCTCGGAGCCTTACCACCTGTGGATTTACGAGCGGTCTGCTTGGTACGCGCCATTGTAAAAACACGGAACGGGAGATGAAATAACAACAACTACACACTTCGAACGTACGAGAGCGAATAATCGCGTTCGCGTAGGTTTGGGCCTCTTTTATACCCGCGGCAATGTAGCGGGCAGGGGATCGCGCGCCCTCTACAGTGCATCGAACTAACTAACAAAACTTGTAATAAAAGAAAAAAAAAATCGACGCGAATAATATTGTAAGTAAAATAATGTTATAATACCATCATAACATTGCTTGCACTATACAGCACCTAATATCTTATTAAGTATTATGTCAAAACTGCCGTTTGATTGTATCTCAATCGACTACCTCTCTCATTTACGCGGGAAGAAATTTAGTGTGCGCATTGTGTTTTGTAAATGATTTTTGTCTCTATATCTCTATGTGCGTGAGAGAATAGCATGCATATGTACTAGGTAGGTAGGTAGGTAGGTATTTTATGTATTTATTTATTTTTCATTTGATCGATGTGAACGGTATGTAGTAAGTAGTAGTTACCTACTATGTGAGTAACCAAAGTGAGTAACGTTTTGACGAGTTTCCAATTTCAGAAATGTGAATCGATAATCACATGAACATATTTGTGGCCCTGAAAAGGGCCTTTTGTTGTTTCTCCTGCCATCCCACGGTGTGCGTGCGCGTCCAGACGTTTGTCGTGGTTTTTGTTCGCGACGACGCGTGCATCGTGCGCGTCTCGTACGTACATACATGACATACACACACACACGTACTATGTGAATGTATGCATGCACGCACATTACGAAAACACTAGCACAATTAACACACGTATCACAATCAACAAGACACACGAGCAAACGCACTGGGTTTAACACTGTATACACACACGAGGCGAGGCGTCGAGACGGAGCGTCGGCGGCTCTTGCTAGCGCTACCGACCGACCGCTCACTTGGAGCTGGTGTATTTGGTGACGGCCTTGGTGCCTTCACTGACGGCGTGCTTGGCGAGTTCACCGGGCAGCAGGAGCCTGACGGACGTCTGCACCTCCCTGGACGTGATGGTCGACCTCTTGTTGTAGTGGGCGAGGCGGGAAGCTTCGGCGGCGATACGCTCGAAGATGTCGTTCACGAACGAGTTCATGATGGACATGGCCTTGCTGGAGATACCGGTGTCTGGGTGCACCTGCTTCAACACCTTGTAGATGTAGATGGCGTAGCTCTCCTTCCTCTTGTGCTTCTTCTTCTTCTTGTCGGTCTTGGAGATGTTCTTCTGGGCTTTGCCAGACTTCTTGGCGGCTTTACCACTTGTCTTGGGCGGCATTATGGAATCGTAGAGTACACACGTGCTACCGAAACGGAGTTCAGTCGCAGTATAAATCTACAATTTTTAGAAGTCGTATTTATATGCGCGCTCGCGGTGCAAAGTTGCGGCAAGCGGTGAGTGACTCAACGCAGCGGCAGACCAATCGCAGCGCTCCTAAGCCAGAGCGCGGAGAGAGGGGATACCCGGGAGGGAGGTGAAGGGGGCGGGGTTACGCCATTTAGTGAAAAAGTAATTGTTAAAAAATATATGTACAAATGTAAAATAATACTAATTAATACCCACCCACCATAATCCTTCCTTCAGTTATTTATATTAATTACTTATGTGTAAACATTCAAATTATTTTGTACCTAATGCTCCGATGAGAAATTAATTGATCATTTCCCGATTAGATTACCTTTACTTTTAACTAAACTTGAACTCGAACATTGTGGTAAACAAACCAAGTCAACAGAGTTAGTTATGATAGGTGTAGTTACGTTTTTGTTTGACGATTACTCCGATAAAGAAATTGTCTTTGTGTTATAATATAATTGACGAATAATATTGTGGCCCTGAAAAGGGCCTTTTGTTTTGAATGCATACGAGCGGAGAGCATCGCCACAAACGACATAATACGTATTGGCATAATAAATATCATATCGATGTACGCGTGCGGGACACTCGCACGATGCACCACGGTCAGATGCCGTCGCTGTAGCACGACGACGTCTAAGCCTTCTTCTCGGTCTTCTTGGGCAGGAGCACAGCCTGGATGTTCGGCAGCACACCACCTTGGGCGATCGTCACACCGGAGAGCAGCTTGTTCAACTCCTCGTCGTTGCGGATGGCCAACTGAAGATGACGCGGGATGATCCTGGTCTTCTTGTTGTCTCTAGCAGCGTTGCCGGCCAACTCGAGGACCTCAGCAGCGAGATACTCCATCACGGCGGCCAAGTAGACGGGGGCACCGGCACCGACGCGCTCGGCGTAGTTTCCGTTACGCAGCAGCCTGTGGATACGGCCCACCGGGAACTGGAGCCCAGCACGGTTGGAACGGGACTTTGCCTTTCCCTTCACCTTGCCACCTTTACCGCGACCCGACATGGTTTGTATTTACTTCGAATGTCACACACGCAAGCAAGAAAAACGATGTAACACGCGTACGACTGTGCGCGCGACGAGTGAACCTTGTAATCTTTTTTAAGACCCCTTTTTTTATTTTTTTTTTTTTTTTTTTTTTTTTTTTTTTTTTTTTTTTTTTTTTTTTTTTTAGGTGGGACCACTCGCAGTTGCAACGCGCTAAGGTTGCTTAACTGCTTAACCGGACAATCCTGTGGTGGCCAAAAATTACTTTAAGGCCCCCAGCCAGGGCTTACAAACTAAGGATTTAAATTAAATGAACGGTCACTAAGGGCACCCCCTGTGGGGTTCGGGCCTCGGCTTAGTGCGTCATTGATGAGAGGGCAGCAAGGGACAACAGGCTGGGTCGGATCATTATTTGGGGAATCGGTCGTTACATGCTCAGCGTCGCGGGCTGGCTCGTCGAGCAAGGGTCGGGCAGTGATGTTACTGGGGGGTCGCGGAGGGCCTCGGCGGCGGGGCCGGATTCGCGGTTTGTAACGGTTCTTGTGTCTGTTTTTGTGTAATGTGCTGGTTTCCCTACAACTTTCTTGGAGAAGGGTGATGGGATCATCGGGTGTGGCAAGAGTGAGCCTAGGACGGCGAATTCTAGATATCTTGGAGAGGGCGTAATTGGCTGCTGAGGAAATCAGGGGGTTTGGGTGTTTTTCGGCCTTATCGAAAAAACCCTTTGTTAGTCGTTTCATGAATTGGGCTATGGTGGGGATCTTGAGGTCAACATGGAGTTGCTCATTCCTAACGTACCATGGGGCTCCCGTGGCCTTTCGTAAGAATCGGTTTTGGAGGGTCTGCATCTTATGGAGGTGATAGGGTTTGGTATGCGCGAAAACGGGACATGCGTAAGTCATGATAGGCCTAATGCACGCGGTGTAAATACGCAATTTGCACCTAAGTGACAATTTGCTACGTGCGTTCAGGACAGAGTGAAGCCTACCGAGAGCGAAGGCGGCGCGCGAACGCACCGTCTTAATGTGCTCACTGAAGTTTAAGCGCTGGTCTAAGATAACTCCTAGGTACTTGGCTTGCTTTTCCCAAGGGATCGGCTTGCCAAACATGGAGATCGGTTGAGGGGTGGGGGGGAGTTGGCGGGGTTTCGAGAAAAGTACCGCCTGGCTCTTGTCGGGATTGACCTCGATTCTCCATTTCCGGAACCAATCGCCTAAGGCGTTTGCGGATTTTTGGAGAATGCGCGTAATGCAGGGATAGCTTCTACCAGAATAATAGATGGCCGTATCGTCGGCAAAGAGGGCTAGTTGGGTTGAATTATTTCTGGGGATATCGCTGGTATATAGCGTGAAGGCTAATGGGGATATCACGGATCCCTGAGGGACTCCTGCGCGAATCGGATGTGGGGTTGATAGCGCACCATCGATGCGGTATCGGAATGTGCGGTTTGACAGAAAGTCACGAAGGATGAGCACGAGACGATCAGGCACACCGAGCTGGTATAGCTTGTATATCAGCCCGTTGTGCCAGACCTTGTCGAATGCTTTCGCGATATCGAAGAACAAGGCACCGGTCACCATGCCTCGCTGAAGGCGGGCGCTGATGTGCTCGACTATGCGGTGCACTTGTTGAACACAAGAGTGTTGGGATCTAAATCCAAACTGTTCTTTGGGAATTAAGCTCTTTGCTTCGGCGTAGTCTTTGAGACGCTTATAAATAAGCCTCTCGTAGATTTTGCCTAGGACATTGAGGAGACTAATGGGACGGTAACTACTCGGGGAAGAGGCGGGTTTACCCGGTTTGGGGATTCCTATTACTGTGGCTTGTTTCCACGACTGAGGGAACATGTTGTTTGCCATGGCGCTATTGAAGATAGCGGTCATTAGCACTATGAGGGCGGGAGAAAAGAGTTTGAACACCCTATTGGTGATTCCGTCTGAGCCAGGGGCTTTTCTGTGCTTAAGGCCTTTTATGATATCCTCAACTTCCTCAGGGGTGACTGAGGGTAGAGGATCGTCTGGGTCTTCTACTGGGGGAAGGGAGGTCCGACGTTCAACTTCAGCATCCACCATCGCAAGGTGAGCTGGGTCTACTGGTTGGGTACTGGGGGAGCATTGAGTCTCTAGGCTGTCGGCCAGGCATTCGGCCTTGTCGTCATCGTCAAAAGCGACGGTCTGATCGGGACGGATGAGAGGGGGTACAGAGGCGACCTCAGAGGAGCGTAGTTTCCTCTGTAGGTCCCAGAAAGCCTGATGGGTTGGTTCTAATTCACCGAGCATCTTGTCCCAGCTCTCTTCACGCAGTTTTTGGATGCATCTGCTTACTTTGCGTTGTAAGCGACGCATAAAAACTTTGTTGCTGGAGCAGGGAAAAGAACTGTAGGCACGGACGGCCGCGTTCTTCTCGGTCACAAGATCACGCACATCATCCGGGAGTTTCCAGCGGTGATCATCCGCCGGAACTTCCCTTGAACAATCGTTCAGGATTGATTGTACGTGTTCTGTGAACGAGCTGATCGCGGCCTCCGTGTCGGCTACAGTCTCGATGTTGTCGGGGATCCTGTCTAAGTGCGGGGATTCGGTGGATTTCAGCATATCGCTTACTTTCCCCCAGTCCGTGATCACTTTAGTGGAGGGAGTTTGAGTGGGATCAAAGGGTCCTATTCTAGGGGCGAATTCAAAGATTACCGGTCTATGGTCAGAGTTGAGTTCGTCGATCGTTTCTACAGAATGCAATCGCAAGTTTACATTCTTCAGAAGCGCGACGTCTAGCACATCAGGGCTATGATTGGGGTTATTAGGGAAATGAGTGTGATGCATTGGGCCAATGACATCGAAGTTGAGGGGAGAGCAGAGGTTGAATAAGTCTCTGCCTCTCCTATTTGAAAGACGACTATTCCACGCGGGGTGTTTTGCGTTAAGATCCCCCGCCAGAAGGACGGAGTCACTTAGATTAAAGAGGACTGTGAGGTCATCTTTGAAAGGGGTGACGAAATCGGGGTTGGAGTCAGCGGGCGGAAGGTATGCCGAGATAATAGTGATTGGTTGATGACCTGTCATGCCCAGTCGACAGACAGAGACTTCAATTTTGGAGAGAGGGGGAGGGTCCATAGGGATGCAGTACAGACTGGACTTGTAGTAAATGAGAGTACCTCCTCTGTGGCAGCGAGTCCTGTCATTGCGAACTAGCCGGTAGTTGGCAATGTTCGGGTTTCGCTGATGGGGTTTTAAGAAGGTCTCTTGGACTAATAAGATATCTAAGTGATGATCGCGGAGGAAGGTGGCGAACTCATCACGTTGGCCATTCATGCCTTCGGCGTTAAAGGTCCCTATCTTTAGGGATTTCGGTTTTAATCTACTGGGGGGGTTTCTATCCATTACGAACAAAGTTATGGGGAAGGGTCCTAAGGGCTTGCGTAATGTCGGGATACGCGTTATAAACTTGGATGAGCGCGAGCCAGTCACCGTTGCAGGCGATGGTGTCACGCGTCATTTGTAGAGCTCGCGGGGTGTAAAAAATCGCGAATGTGCTACCTAAGACTCTTACGGGGTCAAACGGGTCTAATTCGTATGCCGCGGGAGGGGGAGGGGGGGCCACGAAGGTAGAGGGTGCTGAAGGCAACCTTGCTGGAGGCGGTGGGCGGCGAGGATCTGCGGGTGCAAGGGGACGAGGCGCTACGGGAGCCGGGGGAAGAGGCGCTGAGGGCGCAGGAGGGCGAGGCGCTGAGGGCGCTGGAGGGCGAGGCGCTGATGGCGCTGGAGGGGTGGACGCTAGGGGAGCGGCCTTTTGTGCAGCGGGTTTTGGGGGCGACATGACTGGCAGTGTCATTAGGGGAGGGATAGCCTGAGGGGCGGGTGCTTGGGTGGGCCTCAGAGCCGGGAAGTGCGCCTGGTGGTTTAGAGTATTCCACGGGCTGGGGCGCTGGGGTCTTAGGGAGTTGGGGAGTTTATTATTAAGAGAGGGACATTCTCTCTGTTGCCTATTAATGGCACGTTGGGCTAGCTTGGGGGCTGAAGATTTTGGAGCCTTGGGGCATCCACGGTAGTTGGCGGGGTGACCAGACTCGCCGCACAGTACACAGCTCGGAGGCTCTGTGCACAATGTGCGGTCCTTGGGGCGAGAGCACTCGGCGGTGCCGTGGTCCCCCAGACACTTAACGCATCTGGGTTGTCCGAAGCAATTTCTTTGTGCGTGGCCATAAAGCTGGCAACGATGGCATTGCGTTAAAACGCCAGTTTTTAAGGGCTTCTCTATGCGGAGGCCTGAGAGGCCACAGATCTTTGATATCTGATGGATGGGGTGGTGACCTTCGACACGGTCACAGACTATGAGCACCATGTTGTATGGTGAGGAATTGGAGCGGCCTCCAACCCTACGGTGCATGCGGTGGACTTCCGCTACGGGGACATTCTGGGAAAGAAGGTCCTCTTTAATCTCCTGAGGGGAGATTTCTACGGGGATGTTTTTAACCACTACCCTGGTCGGGATTTCGTCCTGGGGGGTATGGGTGTGGTAACGGATATTTCTAACTCTGAGGAGCTTGGTGAGCTCGCGGTAGTCGTTCGGTGTCGACGTCATGACTTTGATGCCCTGCTCAACAGCACGGGCATTGGTATAAATGATGTGACGCTCGTTACACGTCTTGGAGACCTCCGTCCATTTTCCCTTATCGTGGATGAATAAGGGTGGGGGACGGAGTTTTTTAGGGAGAGTGGCCGAGGTGGCGGATTGGGATGTGGCGTCAGCCGGAGTGGCTATGGCCATGGGGCTTGGAGAGCGGCTCTGTGAAGGGCCAGCAGCCGTCTGGGACTGGGGTAAGGGAGTTAGCGAGCTTTGGACAGCTGCTTTCTTTGATGTCGAATTGGAGGGGGATTTACCCTTCTTCCTCTTCCCTTTCCCGACGATTTGATAATCGTCTTCGGAGGAGGAGGAGGGAGAGGAGTCCGACTCTGAGGCGGAGGTCAAATTGGTGCGGTCTTCCGAGTTGGGAATATCCATCTCGGTTTCGTCCTGGGACGGAGAGGAATCTATTTCGGGATGTATTGGGGAGGCTTCCATAGGGACTGGAGCCTGTGAGGAGGGGATGATGGGTGATTCCAGCGCATCGCTGAAATCATTAAGCGCGGACTGAGGTGCAACCTCTGTGTCGCAAGCGCTGTTCTGGGCCTTGTATTGCCAGTCGTCTCTGAAGGGCTCTAAGAGCTCCTCGTATTTACCCCTAACGTGGGGATTCTCATCGGATTTTTTAAGACCCCTTACGCTCGACGCTTTTATACGCGCGCCTCGCGGCTGTGTTAGTGGTGGGGGTACGCAGTTACACGAAACAAATTCATAAAGCGCGCAGGCGCGCGCAATATTTCGACCGGCGCAACGTTGTTGTTATGGGATGGGTAGAGATATCGGTAGACTAGACGTCGTTTCTATTTTTGATTTTACAACATCACTTGCTTTATGTATAAAACAAGTGAGTGAGTAGATGTGTTGCTTATTATTATAAAAGTACGTTTTGACTGTCTCTGTATTAAAGAAATGAATATTGTTCATATTCATGATAGTTTTGTTAGCCCTGAAAAGGGCTTTTTGGTGTGCGCTCGGAGAGCGCTGCGATTGAGAGCGCATGCACGCAACTCTAAGCATCTCGGTGCCTGCCGTGCCGCCGTGGTTTTTTCTTCAGTTCAGTGGTTGTGTTGTGTTGATTCTAAAGAATGCCATTGACGGTGACGAGCTCGAGACGAGTCGAGCGCGCTCCGCACCCCTTTTCCCGAGGACGTTGAACGTTGGTTAGACGTTGATGAAAACGCAAATGGCACACGCGCGCCTCTCTACCGTGCATAATAATTATAGTGCACAGTAGGTAGGCAAGACGCACGCACACTGGTGTTCAGCCGACTGCGCCGCTGTCGTCGTCGTCGGTGTAACGCGAACGCGCGACCGTTGCTTACTTCTTAGCGGCGGACGCTTTCTTGGCTGCCGGTTTAGACTTGGGTGTAGCCGCGGCCTTCTTGGGTTTAGGCGCTTTCGGCTTCTTGGTTGGCGGCTTGGCTGTCTTCTTAGCTTTAGGTGCGGCGGCGCCCTTCGCCTTGGCGGGGGCGGCGGCCTTCTTGGGTGCCGGCTTCTTCTTAGCGGCGGCGGCCTTCTTGTCCTTAGCGGCGGCTGCAGACGACTTGGCCTTGGAAGGTGAAGCCGCAGAGGCGGACGCGGCGGCGGCTGCTGCCTTCTTGGTCTTGGCTCCAGCTGCCGAGGCGGTCGCCTTCTTGGTCTTCGCGGCCGCGGAGGCGGTCGCCTTACCGGCGCCGGTCTTGCCGGCGGCGGCGGTGGCGGGTTTCTTGGACGCTGCCGATTTCGACTCGAGCTTGAAGGAACCGGAGGCGCCCTTGCCCTTGGTCTGGATCAACGCGCCAGATTCGACGGCGCTCTTCAGATATTTCCTGATGAACGGAGCCAGTTTCTCAGCGTCGACCTTGTACTGGGCCGCGATGTACTTCTTGATCGCCTGCAGGGAAGATCCGCTGCGCTCCTTCATCTCCTTGATAGCGTTGTTGACCATCTCGGATGTTTTGGGATGGGTCGGCTTCGCCTTCGGTTTCTTCGCGGCGCCGGCGCCGCCGGCCTGCCTCGCCTGCTTCTTCGCTGGTGTAGCGGGTGCCGGAGCCTCGGTAGCGACTGCTGTGTCTGCCATTTCGTAGTAGAGTACAACACGTAAACACACACACACGATAAAAAAAAAAGTTATATTATATTATAAGGGGAGAGAGACTTAGATGTCGCCACTTATAGGATTTACAAATTTCGTATACGTACGCCCAAGTACGACGGAACTTTACCGTAACGAGCGCCGCGATGTCGCGCGACGTTTTCTCGTATGAACGCTTGAAAGTTTTCACTAACACGTATCAAATAAAACAGAGAAAAGGAATAGTTAACGAGTCGCTGGGCGACGGGCGTTTGCGGTTTCGGATAGTTCATGAAGTGGAGTATGCGGACGTGCGAACGCAGGCGGAGTGCGGTGCGCGTTCGGACCGTGGCGGCGTATTATTTTGACGACTGAGTGCGAAGCGTAGGTCGGGTCGAGTTCAAAACGTTATTTTCTCTATAAAATTGATAGTTAGCCGGGAGAGAGGCCGACGCGTCAACAAGGAGGATATCGAGCTTGCGTGGCGACAGGACATCGTCGATATCACACTTCGTCGCGAAGGTATTATCGACCTAAAAGTGAAGCGTCGTAAAACACCGCGAGCGCCGAACCGCTAAGGACGGACGACTCCGTCCAGGACGTGCAACCTAATAATATACTAATAATAAAAGACGAGAGCGCCCTTCGAGGAGTGTACAGTGTGAACACTGCGATTATCGCATCAGAAAGTGTATTAAAGTGCAGCTCTACGTAAACGACAACAGGCGATACCGACCGACCGCGTGCGTACCGTACCTACACACAGACAGCGTTCTATACTCTAGACGAGTAGGCAGGCGGCAAGCCTGCAATGCTCGTAACAACGCAGTAAACATAATAATATATTACATAATACAAAAATAATACAGCTCATGAGTGTACGAGTATCCTCATAGGTAAGTAAGTACCTAACTACAGCATAATAACGCGACATAAACAAACTGCGAGCGAGCGCACGAATAGGTACCTAGGTAGGTGGATTTGTGTTGTATTGTACACAAGTGTTAGGTAGGGTGTAGGTATAATGTTATGTTCTTTTATTTTTCAGGTTCATTCGGACAGACAGACGGACGGACGGACGGACATACAGGCTGACGGCGAAGGAGGGGCGCGCCAATTTCACGCGTAAACAGTGCGCTGACATATAAATAAAGGAATCATTTTATGTTTCATTTTATCTAGTAACAAGTCTCCACCCAACCTTCTGTATGGTGTAAGTAAGTAGGTAGGTAGGTAAGCAGTGAGCAGATGATATAATTACGTTTTTTGACGAACTCCATTAAAGAAACATTTTTATTGTATCGAATCATATGCGGCCCTGAAAAGGGCCTTTTTTGATGTGCGCATCTACACACGCATGGTGGAACGGTATGATTTTGTCCGTTCACAACGAACGAACTAAAAACACACACGCGTCCGCACACACACAGTATGTAGAGTTGCTGGTTGCACAGGCGACGACACACACGGTACACAGCGGTTTAACCGCCGAATCCGTACAGGGTGCGACCCTGGCGCTTCAGAGCGTAGACGACGTCCATGGCGGTGACGGTCTTCCTCTTGGCGTGCTCGGTGTAAGTGACGGCGTCACGGATGACGTTCTCTAGGAACACTTTAAGCACACCGCGAGTCTCTTCGTAGATCAGACCGGAGATACGTTTCACGCCGCCTCTGCGAGCCAGACGACGGATGGCGGGCTTCGTGATACCTTGGATGTTATCACGAAGTACCTTCCTGTGGCGCTTGGCTCCTCCTTTTCCCAGACCCTTTCCTCCCTTACCGCGACCGGTCATCTTCTCAGCAGTGGGGTTTCAAAGTAACACGATAGTAAAATTCCGACAACACGGGTGTGCGCGCACGAAGAACGCGGACGACTGTAATTTTTCGCCCCGAGGTCGTATTTATACTGTAACGTAAAGCTACGGAGACGGGAGGTGCGGGGGGCGAGGCGACCGACCCGATGCTCGTCGTTGGTTGGTTCTACGTTGTATCGTCGCGCGCATTACATTTTATTTTAGCATTTCCGAAATTGCATTTTATTTATTTAAGCAGGCATACTGTTATTGTAGTAAATAATATAATAATTATGCTAATAGGTCGATATGTACATAAAGACATGTATAAGACTAGTAGGATATAATTGGTAGGTACTACTGTCTTAACTAATTTAGTAAGTATGTAACAACCGAGTACCTATTCTGTTATTAATTTATTTACTTACTTACTTACTTAGGTTGTGTGTGTACTTAATGTAAATAAATACAGACTTCTGTTAAGTTAGTTAGTTAGTTAGGTAGTTAGTTAGGTAGGTAGGTAGGTAGGTAGGTAGGTAACGGTTACGTTTTTGCGACTTCCGATGTAAAGAAACATTTAATAATCTGATTCATATGTGGCCCTGAAAAGGGCCTTTTGTGTGAGCGCACAGCCTGCCACAAATTGCACACAGTCAACGTGTGTGTGTATTGTGACGTGTGCAGCTGATGCAGCAGCAGTTTAAGCGCGTTCGCCTCTGATCCTGCGCGCTAACTGGATGTCCTTGGGCATGATGGTGACACGCTTCGCGTGAATCGCGCACAGGTTGGTGTCTTCGAAGAGACCGACGAGGTAAGCTTCGCTAGCCTCCTGCAGCGCCATGACAGCGGAGCTCTGGAAACGGAGATCGGTCTTGAAGTCCTGTGCGATCTCACGTACGAGACGCTGGAACGGAAGCTTGCGGATCAGGAGCTCGGTACTCTTCTGGTAGCGACGAATCTCACGGAGGGCCACAGTGCCGGGCCTGTAGCGATGGGGTTTCTTAACGCCACCGGTGGCCGGTGCACTCTTGCGCGCAGCCTTGGTGGCGAGCTGCTTCCTCGGAGCCTTACCACCTGTGGATTTACGAGCGGTCTGCTTGGTACGCGCCATTGTAAAAACACGGAACGGGAGATGAAATAACAACAACTACACACTTCGAACGTACGAGAGCGAATAATCGCGTTCGCGTAGGTTTGGGCCTCTTTTATACCCGCGGCAATGTAGCGGGCAGGGGATCGCGCGCCCTCTACAGTGCATCGAACTAACTAACAAAACTTGTAATAAAAGAAAAAAAAAATCGACGCGAATAATATTGTAAGTAAAATAATGTTATAATACCATCATAACATTGCTTGCACTATACAGCACCTAATATCTTATTAAGTATTATGTCAAAACTGCCGTTTGATTGTATCTCAATCGACTACCTCTCTCATTTACGCGGGAAGAAATTTAGTGTGCGCATTGTGTTTTGTAAATGATTTTTGTCTCTATATCTCTATGTGCGTGAGAGAATAGCATGCATATGTACTAGGTAGGTAGGTAGGTAGGTATTTTATGTATTTATTTATTTTTCATTTGATCGATGTGAACGGTATGTAGTAAGTAGTAGTTACCTACTATGTGAGTAACCAAAGTGAGTAACGTTTTGACGAGTTTCCAATTTCAGAAATGTGAATCGATAATCACATGAACATATTTGTGGCCCTGAAAAGGGCCTTTTGTTGTTTCTCCTGCCATCCCACGGTGTGCGTGCGCGTCCAGACGTTTGTCGTGGTTTTTGTTCGCGACGACGCGTGCATCGTGCGCGTCTCGTACGTACATACATGACATACACACACACACGTACTATGTGAATGTATGCATGCACGCACATTACGAAAACACTAGCACAATTAACACACGTATCACAATCAACAAGACACACGAGCAAACGCACTGGGTTTAACACTGTATACACACACGAGGCGAGGCGTCGAGACGGAGCGTCGGCGGCTCTTGCTAGCGCTACCGACCGACCGCTCACTTGGAGCTGGTGTATTTGGTGACGGCCTTGGTGCCTTCACTGACGGCGTGCTTGGCGAGTTCACCGGGCAGCAGGAGCCTGACGGACGTCTGCACCTCCCTGGACGTGATGGTCGACCTCTTGTTGTAGTGGGCGAGGCGGGAAGCTTCGGCGGCGATACGCTCGAAGATGTCGTTCACGAACGAGTTCATGATGGACATGGCCTTGCTGGAGATACCGGTGTCTGGGTGCACCTGCTTCAACACCTTGTAGATGTAGATGGCGTAGCTCTCCTTCCTC
Source organism: Xestia sexstrigata (assembly GCA_941918905.2). Classification (NCBI taxonomy): domain Eukaryota; kingdom Metazoa; phylum Arthropoda; class Insecta; order Lepidoptera; family Noctuidae; genus Xestia; species Xestia sexstrigata. The sequence goes on along the minus strand of OW799230.2, from coordinate 4,901,946 downwards.
TTGTGCTTCTTCTTCTTCTTGTCGGTCTTGGAGATGTTCTTCTGGGCTTTGCCAGACTTCTTGGCGGCTTTACCACTTGTCTTGGGCGGCATTATGGAATCGTAGAGTACACACGTGCTACCGAAACGGAGTTCAGTCGCAGTATAAATCTACAATTTTTAGAAGTCGTATTTATATGCGCGCTCGCGGTGCAAAGTTGCGGCAAGCGGTGAGTGACTCAACGCAGCGGCAGACCAATCGCAGCGCTCCTAAGCCAGAGCGCGGAGAGAGGGGATACCCGGGAGGGAGGTGAAGGGGGCGGGGTTACGCCATTTAGTGAAAAAGTAATTGTTAAAAAATATATGTACAAATGTAAAATAATACTAATTAATACCCACCCACCATAATCCTTCCTTCAGTTATTTATATTAATTACTTATGTGTAAACATTCAAATTATTTTGTACCTAATGCTCCGATGAGAAATTAATTGATCATTTCCCGATTAGATTACCTTTACTTTTAACTAAACTTGAACTCGAACATTGTGGTAAACAAACCAAGTCAACAGAGTTAGTTATGATAGGTGTAGTTACGTTTTTGTTTGACGATTACTCCGATAAAGAAATTGTCTTTGTGTTATAATATAATTGACGAATAATATTGTGGCCCTGAAAAGGGCCTTTTGTTTTGAATGCATACGAGCGGAGAGCATCGCCACAAACGACATAATACGTATTGGCATAATAAATATCATATCGATGTACGCGTGCGGGACACTCGCACGATGCACCACGGTCAGATGCCGTCGCTGTAGCACGACGACGTCTAAGCCTTCTTCTCGGTCTTCTTGGGCAGGAGCACAGCCTGGATGTTCGGCAGCACACCACCTTGGGCGATCGTCACACCGGAGAGCAGCTTGTTCAACTCCTCGTCGTTGCGGATGGCCAACTGAAGATGACGCGGGATGATCCTGGTCTTCTTGTTGTCTCTAGCAGCGTTGCCGGCCAACTCGAGGACCTCAGCAGCGAGATACTCCATCACGGCGGCCAAGTAGACGGGGGCACCGGCACCGACGCGCTCGGCGTAGTTTCCGTTACGCAGCAGCCTGTGGATACGGCCCACCGGGAACTGGAGCCCAGCACGGTTGGAACGGGACTTTGCCTTTCCCTTCACCTTGCCACCTTTACCGCGACCCGACATGGTTTGTATTTACTTCGAATGTCACACACGCAAGCAAGAAAAACGATGTAACACGCGTACGACTGTGCGCGCGACGAGTGAACCTTGTAATCTTTTTTAAGACCCCTTACGCTCGACGCTTTTATACGCGCGCCTCGCGGCTGTGTTAGTGGTGGGGGTACGCAGTTACACGAAACAAATTCATAAAGCGCGCAGGCGCGCGCAATATTTCGACCGGCGCAACGTTGTTGTTATGGGATGGGTAGAGATATCGGTAGACTAGACGTCGTTTCTATTTTTGATTTTACAACATCACTTGCTTTATGTATAAAACAAGTGAGTGAGTAGATGTGTTGCTTATTATTATAAAAGTACGTTTTGACTGTCTCTGTATTAAAGAAATGAATATTGTTCATATTCATGATAGTTTTGTTAGCCCTGAAAAGGGCTTTTTGGTGTGCGCTCGGAGAGCGCTGCGATTGAGAGCGCATGCACGCAACTCTAAGCATCTCGGTGCCTGCCGTGCCGCCGTGGTTTTTTCTTCAGTTCAGTGGTTGTGTTGTGTTGATTCTAAAGAATGCCATTGACGGTGACGAGCTCGAGACGAGTCGAGCGCGCTCCGCACCCCTTTTCCCGAGGACGTTGAACGTTGGTTAGACGTTGATGAAAACGCAAATGGCACACGCGCGCCTCTCTACCGTGCATAATAATTATAGTGCACAGTAGGTAGGCAAGACGCACGCACACTGGTGTTCAGCCGACTGCGCCGCTGTCGTCGTCGTCGGTGTAACGCGAACGCGCGACCGTTGCTTACTTCTTAGCGGCGGACGCTTTCTTGGCTGCCGGTTTAGACTTGGGTGTAGCCGCGGCCTTCTTGGGTTTAGGCGCTTTCGGCTTCTTGGTTGGCGGCTTGGCTGTCTTCTTAGCTTTAGGTGCGGCGGCGCCCTTCGCCTTGGCGGGGGCGGCGGCCTTCTTGGGTGCCGGCTTCTTCTTAGCGGCGGCGGCCTTCTTGTCCTTAGCGGCGGCTGCAGACGACTTGGCCTTGGAAGGTGAAGCCGCAGAGGCGGACGCGGCGGCGGCTGCTGCCTTCTTGGTCTTGGCTCCAGCTGCCGAGGCGGTCGCCTTCTTGGTCTTCGCGGCCGCGGAGGCGGTCGCCTTACCGGCGCCGGTCTTGCCGGCGGCGGCGGTGGCGGGTTTCTTGGACGCTGCCGATTTCGACTCGAGCTTGAAGGAACCGGAGGCGCCCTTGCCCTTGGTCTGGATCAACGCGCCAGATTCGACGGCGCTCTTCAGATATTTCCTGATGAACGGAGCCAGTTTCTCAGCGTCGACCTTGTACTGGGCCGCGATGTACTTCTTGATCGCCTGCAGGGAAGATCCGCTGCGCTCCTTCATCTCCTTGATAGCGTTGTTGACCATCTCGGATGTTTTGGGATGGGTCGGCTTCGCCTTCGGTTTCTTCGCGGCGCCGGCGCCGCCGGCCTGCCTCGCCTGCTTCTTCGCTGGTGTAGCGGGTGCCGGAGCCTCGGTAGCGACTGCTGTGTCTGCCATTTCGTAGTAGAGTACAACACGTAAACACACACACACGATAAAAAAAAAAGTTATATTATATTATAAGGGGAGAGAGACTTAGATGTCGCCACTTATAGGATTTACAAATTTCGTATACGTACGCCCAAGTACGACGGAACTTTACCGTAACGAGCGCCGCGATGTCGCGCGACGTTTTCTCGTATGAACGCTTGAAAGTTTTCACTAACACGTATCAAATAAAACAGAGAAAAGGAATAGTTAACGAGTCGCTGGGCGACGGGCGTTTGCGGTTTCGGATAGTTCATGAAGTGGAGTATGCGGACGTGCGAACGCAGGCGGAGTGCGGTGCGCGTTCGGACCGTGGCGGCGTATTATTTTGACGACTGAGTGCGAAGCGTAGGTCGGGTCGAGTTCAAAACGTTATTTTCTCTATAAAATTGATAGTTAGCCGGGAGAGAGGCCGACGCGTCAACAAGGAGGATATCGAGCTTGCGTGGCGACAGGACATCGTCGATATCACACTTCGTCGCGAAGGTATTATCGACCTAAAAGTGAAGCGTCGTAAAACACCGCGAGCGCCGAACCGCTAAGGACGGACGACTCCGTCCAGGACGTGCAACCTAATAATATACTAATAATAAAAGACGAGAGCGCCCTTCGAGGAGTGTACAGTGTGAACACTGCGATTATCGCATCAGAAAGTGTATTAAAGTGCAGCTCTACGTAAACGACAACAGGCGATACCGACCGACCGCGTGCGTACCGTACCTACACACAGACAGCGTTCTATACTCTAGACGAGTAGGCAGGCGGCAAGCCTGCAATGCTCGTAACAACGCAGTAAACATAATAATATATTACATAATACAAAAATAATACAGCTCATGAGTGTACGAGTATCCTCATAGGTAAGTAAGTACCTAACTACAGCATAATAACGCGACATAAACAAACTGCGAGCGAGCGCACGAATAGGTACCTAGGTAGGTGGATTTGTGTTGTATTGTACACAAGTGTTAGGTAGGGTGTAGGTATAATGTTATGTTCTTTTATTTTTCAGGTTCATTCGGACAGACAGACGGACGGACGGACGGACATACAGGCTGACGGCGAAGGAGGGGCGCGCCAATTTCACGCGTAAACAGTGCGCTGACATATAAATAAAGGAATCATTTTATGTTTCATTTTATCTAGTAACAAGTCTCCACCCAACCTTCTGTATGGTGTAAGTAAGTAGGTAGGTAGGTAAGCAGTGAGCAGATGATATAATTACGTTTTTTGACGAACTCCATTAAAGAAACATTTTTATTGTATCGAATCATATGCGGCCCTGAAAAGGGCCTTTTTTGATGTGCGCATCTACACACGCATGGTGGAACGGTATGATTTTGTCCGTTCACAACGAACGAACTAAAAACACACACGCGTCCGCACACACACAGTATGTAGAGTTGCTGGTTGCACAGGCGACGACACACACGGTACACAGCGGTTTAACCGCCGAATCCGTACAGGGTGCGACCCTGGCGCTTCAGAGCGTAGACGACGTCCATGGCGGTGACGGTCTTCCTCTTGGCGTGCTCGGTGTAAGTGACGGCGTCACGGATGACGTTCTCTAGGAACACTTTAAGCACACCGCGAGTCTCTTCGTAGATCAGACCGGAGATACGTTTCACGCCGCCTCTGCGAGCCAGACGACGGATGGCGGGCTTCGTGATACCTTGGATGTTATCACGAAGTACCTTCCTGTGGCGCTTGGCTCCTCCTTTTCCCAGACCCTTTCCTCCCTTACCGCGACCGGTCATCTTCTCAGCAGTGGGGTTTCAAAGTAACACGATAGTAAAATTCCGACAACACGGGTGTGCGCGCACGAAGAACGCGGACGACTGTAATTTTTCGCCCCGAGGTCGTATTTATACTGTAACGTAAAGCTACGGAGACGGGAGGTGCGGGGGGCGAGGCGACCGACCCGATGCTCGTCGTTGGTTGGTTCTACGTTGTATCGTCGCGCGCATTACATTTTATTTTAGCATTTCCGAAATTGCATTTTATTTATTTAAGCAGGCATACTGTTATTGTAGTAAATAATATAATAATTATGCTAATAGGTCGATATGTACATAAAGACATGTATAAGACTAGTAGGATATAATTGGTAGGTACTACTGTCTTAACTAATTTAGTAAGTATGTAACAACCGAGTACCTATTCTGTTATTAATTTATTTACTTACTTACTTACTTAGGTTGTGTGTGTACTTAATGTAAATAAATACAGACTTCTGTTAAGTTAGTTAGTTAGTTAGGTAGTTAGTTAGGTAGGTAGGTAGGTAGGTAGGTAGGTAACGGTTACGTTTTTGCGACTTCCGATGTAAAGAAACATTTAATAATCTGATTCATATGTGGCCCTGAAAAGGGCCTTTTGTGTGAGCGCACAGCCTGCCACAAATTGCACACAGTCAACGTGTGTGTGTATTGTGACGTGTGCAGCTGATGCAGCAGCAGTTTAAGCGCGTTCGCCTCTGATCCTGCGCGCTAACTGGATGTCCTTGGGCATGATGGTGACACGCTTCGCGTGAATCGCGCACAGGTTGGTGTCTTCGAAGAGACCGACGAGGTAAGCTTCGCTAGCCTCCTGCAGCGCCATGACAGCGGAGCTCTGGAAACGGAGATCGGTCTTGAAGTCCTGTGCGATCTCACGTACGAGACGCTGGAACGGAAGCTTGCGGATCAGGAGCTCGGTACTCTTCTGGTAGCGACGAATCTCACGGAGGGCCACAGTGCCGGGCCTGTAGCGATGGGGTTTCTTAACGCCACCGGTGGCCGGTGCACTCTTGCGCGCAGCCTTGGTGGCGAGCTGCTTCCTCGGAGCCTTACCACCTGTGGATTTACGAGCGGTCTGCTTGGTACGCGCCATTGTAAAAACACGGAACGGGAGATGAAATAACAACAACTACACACTTCGAACGTACGAGAGCGAATAATCGCGTTCGCGTAGGTTTGGGCCTCTTTTATACCCGCGGCAATGTAGCGGGCAGGGGATCGCGCGCCCTCTACAGTGCATCGAACTAACTAACAAAACTTGTAATAAAAGAAAAAAAAAATCGACGCGAATAATATTGTAAGTAAAATAATGTTATAATACCATCATAACATTGCTTGCACTATACAGCACCTAATATCTTATTAAGTATTATGTCAAAACTGCCGTTTGATTGTATCTCAATCGACTACCTCTCTCATTTACGCGGGAAGAAATTTAGTGTGCGCATTGTGTTTTGTAAATGATTTTTGTCTCTATATCTCTATGTGCGTGAGAGAATAGCATGCATATGTACTAGGTAGGTAGGTAGGTAGGTATTTTATGTATTTATTTATTTTTCATTTGATCGATGTGAACGGTATGTAGTAAGTAGTAGTTACCTACTATGTGAGTAACCAAAGTGAGTAACGTTTTGACGAGTTTCCAATTTCAGAAATGTGAATCGATAATCACATGAACATATTTGTGGCCCTGAAAAGGGCCTTTTGTTGTTTCTCCTGCCATCCCACGGTGTGCGTGCGCGTCCAGACGTTTGTCGTGGTTTTTGTTCGCGACGACGCGTGCATCGTGCGCGTCTCGTACGTACATACATGACATACACACACACACGTACTATGTGAATGTATGCATGCACGCACATTACGAAAACACTAGCACAATTAACACACGTATCACAATCAACAAGACACACGAGCAAACGCACTGGGTTTAACACTGTATACACACACGAGGCGAGGCGTCGAGACGGAGCGTCGGCGGCTCTTGCTAGCGCTACCGACCGACCGCTCACTTGGAGCTGGTGTATTTGGTGACGGCCTTGGTGCCTTCACTGACGGCGTGCTTGGCGAGTTCACCGGGCAGCAGGAGCCTGACGGACGTCTGCACCTCCCTGGACGTGATGGTCGACCTCTTGTTGTAGTGGGCGAGGCGGGAAGCTTCGGCGGCGATACGCTCGAAGATGTCGTTCACGAACGAGTTCATGATGGACATGGCCTTGCTGGAGATACCGGTGTCTGGGTGCACCTGCTTCAACACCTTGTAGATGTAGATGGCGTAGCTCTCCTTCCTCTTGTGCTTCTTCTTCTTCTTGTCGGTCTTGGAGATGTTCTTCTGGGCTTTGCCAGACTTCTTGGCGGCTTTACCACTTGTCTTGGGCGGCATTATGGAATCGTAGAGTACACACGTGCTACCGAAACGGAGTTCAGTCGCAGTATAAATCTACAATTTTTAGAAGTCGTATTTATATGCGCGCTCGCGGTGCAAAGTTGCGGCAAGCGGTGAGTGACTCAACGCAGCGGCAGACCAATCGCAGCGCTCCTAAGCCAGAGCGCGGAGAGAGGGGATACCCGGGAGGGAGGTGAAGGGGGCGGGGTTACGCCATTTAGTGAAAAAGTAATTGTTAAAAAATATATGTACAAATGTAAAATAATACTAATTAATACCCACCCACCATAATCCTTCCTTCAGTTATTTATATTAATTACTTATGTGTAAACATTCAAATTATTTTGTACCTAATGCTCCGATGAGAAATTAATTGATCATTTCCCGATTAGATTACCTTTACTTTTAACTAAACTTGAACTCGAACATTGTGGTAAACAAACCAAGTCAACAGAGTTAGTTATGATAGGTGTAGTTACGTTTTTGTTTGACGATTACTCCGATAAAGAAATTGTCTTTGTGTTATAATATAATTGACGAATAATATTGTGGCCCTGAAAAGGGCCTTTTGTTTTGAATGCATACGAGCGGAGAGCATCGCCACAAACGACATAATACGTATTGGCATAATAAATATCATATCGATGTACGCGTGCGGGACACTCGCACGATGCACCACGGTCAGATGCCGTCGCTGTAGCACGACGACGTCTAAGCCTTCTTCTCGGTCTTCTTGGGCAGGAGCACAGCCTGGATGTTCGGCAGCACACCACCTTGGGCGATCGTCACACCGGAGAGCAGCTTGTTCAACTCCTCGTCGTTGCGGATGGCCAACTGAAGATGACGCGGGATGATCCTGGTCTTCTTGTTGTCTCTAGCAGCGTTGCCGGCCAACTCGAGGACCTCAGCAGCGAGATACTCCATCACGGCGGCCAAGTAGACGGGGGCACCGGCACCGACGCGCTCGGCGTAGTTTCCGTTACGCAGCAGCCTGTGGATACGGCCCACCGGGAACTGGAGCCCAGCACGGTTGGAACGGGACTTTGCCTTTCCCTTCACCTTGCCACCTTTACCGCGACCCGACATGGTTTGTATTTACTTCGAATGTCACACACGCAAGCAAGAAAAACGATGTAACACGCGTACGACTGTGCGCGCGACGAGTGAACCTTGTAATCTTTTTTAAGACCCTTTTTTTTTTTTTTTTTTTTTTTTTTTTTTTAGGTGGGACCACTCGCAGTTGCAACGCGCTAAGGTTGCTTAACTGCTTAACCGGACAATCCTGTGGTGGCCAAAAATTACTTTAAGGCCCCCAGCCAGGGCTTACAAACTAAGGATTTAAATTAAATGAACGGTCACTAAGGGCACCCCCTGTGGGGTTCGGGCCTCGGCTTAGTGCGTCATTGATGAGAGGGCAGCAAGGGACAACAGGCTGGGTCGGATCATTAATTGGGGAATCGGTCGTTACATGCTCAGCGTCGCGGGCTGGCTCGTCGAGCAAGGGTCGGGCAGTGATGTTACTGGGGGGTCGCGGAGGGCCTCGGCGGCGGGGCCGGATTCGCGGTTTGTAACGGTTCTTGTGTCTGTTTTTGTGTAATGTGCTGGTTTCCCTACAACTTTCTTGGAGAAGGGTGATGGGATCATCGGGTGTGGCAAGAGTGAGCCTAGGACGGCGAATTCTAGATATCTTGGAGAGGGCGTAATTGGCTGCTGAGGAAATCAGGGGGTTTGGGTGTTTTTCGGCCTTATCGAAAAAACCCTTTGTTAGTCGTTTCATGAATTGGGCTATGGTGGGGATCTTGAGGTCAACATGGAGTTGCTCATTCCTAACGTACCATGGGGCTCCCGTGGCCTTTCGTAAGAATCGGTTTTGGAGGGTCTGCATCTTATGGAGGTGATAGGGTTTGGTATGCGCGAAAACGGGACATGCGTAAGTCATGATAGGCCTAATGCACGCGGTGTAAATACGCAATTTGCACCTAAGTGACAATTTGCTACGTGCGTTCAGGACAGAGTGAAGCCTACCGAGAGCGAAGGCGGCGCGCGAACGCACCGTCTTAATGTGCTCACTGAAGTTTAGGCGCTGGTCTAAGATAACTCCTAGGTACTTGGCTTGCTTTTCCCAAGGGATCGGCTTGCCAAACATGGAGATCGGTTGAGGGGTGGGGGGGAGTTGGCGAGGTTTAGAGAAAAGTACCGCCTGGCTCTTGTCGGGGTTGACCTCGATTCTCCATTTCCGGAACCAATCGCCTAAGGCGTTTGCGGATTTTTGGAGAATGCGCGTAATGCAGGGATAGCTTCTACCAGAATAATAGATGGCCGTATCGTCGGCAAAGAGGGCTAGTTGGGTTGAATTATTTCTGGGGATATCGCTGGTATATAGCGTGAAGGCTAATGGGGATATCACGGATCCCTGAGGGACTCCTGCGCGAATCGGATGTGGGGTTGATAGCGCACCATCGATGCGGTATCGGAATGTGCGGTTTGACAGAAAGTCGCGAAGGATGAGCACGAGACGATCAGGCACACCGAGCTGGTATAGCTTGTATATCAGCCCGTTGTGCCAGACCTTGTCGAATGCTTTCGCGATATCGAAGAACAAGGCACCGGTCACCATGCCTCGCTGAAGGCGGGCGCTGATGTGCTCGACTATGCGGTGCACTTGTTGGACACAAGAGTGTTGGGATCTAAATCCAAACTGTTCTTTGGGAATTAAGCTCTTTGCTTCGGCGTAGTCTTTGAGACGCTTATAAATAAGCCTCTCGTAGATTTTGCCTAGGACATTGAGGAGACTAATGGGACGGTAACTACTCGGGGAGGAGGCGGGTTTACCCGGTTTGGGGATTCCTATTACTGTGGCTTGTTTCCACGACTGAGGGAACATGTTGTTTGCCATGGCGCTATTGAAGATAGCGGTCATTAGCACTATGAGGGCGGGAGAAAAGAGTTTGAACACCCTATTGGTGATTCCGTCTGAGCCAGGGGCTTTTCTGTGCTTAAGGCCTTTTATGATATCCTCAACTTCCTCAGGGGTGACTGAGGGTAGAGGATCGTCTGGGTCTTCTACTGGGGGAAGGGAGGTCCGACGTTCAACTTCAGCATCCACCATCGCAAGGTGAGCTGGGTCTACTGGTTGGGTACTGGGGGAGCATTGAGTCTCTAGGCTGTCGGCCAGGCATTCGGCTTTGTCGTCATCGTCAAAAGCGACGGTCTGATCGGGACGGATGAGAGGGGGTACAGAGGCGACCTCAGAGGAGCGTAGTTTCCTCTGTAGGTCCCAGAAAGCCTGATGGGTTGGTTCTAATTCACCGAGCATCTTGTCCCAGCTCTCTTCACGCAGTTTTTGGATGCATCTGCTTACTTTGCGTTGTAAGCGACGCATAAAAACTTTGTTGCTGGAGCAGGGAAAAGAACTGTAGGCACGGACGGCCGCGTTCTTCTCGGTCACAAGATCACGCACATCATCCGGGAGTTTCCAGCGGTGATCATCCGCCGGAACTTCCCTTGAACAATCGTTCAGGATTGATTGTACGTGTTCTGTGAACGAGCTGATCGCGGCCTCCGTGTCGGCTACAGTCTCGATGTTGTCGGGGATCCTGTCTAAGTGCGGGGATTCGGTGGATTTCAGCATATCGCTTACTTTCCCCCAGTCCGTGATCACTTTAGTGGAGGGAGTTTGAGTGGGATCAAAGGGTCCTATTCTAGGGGCGAATTCAAAGATTACCGGTCTATGGTCAGAGTTGAGTTCGTCGATCGTTTCTACAGAATGCAATCGCAAGTTTACATTCTTCAGAAGCGCGACGTCTAGCACATCAGGGCTATGATTGGGGTTATTAGGGAAATGAGTGTGATGCATTGGGCCAATGACATCGAAGTTGAGGGGAGAGCAGAGGTTGAATAAGTCTCTACCTCTCCTATTTGAAAGACGACTATTCCACGCGGGGTGCTTTGCGTTAAGATCCCCCGCCAGAAGGACGGAGTCACTTAGATTAAAGAGGACTGTGAGGTCATCTTTGAAAGGGGTGACGAAATCGGGGTTGGAGTCAGCGGGCGGAAGGTATGCCGAGATAATAGTGATTGGTTGATGACCTGTCATGCCCAGTCGACAGACAGAGACTTCAATTTTGGAGAGAGGGGGAGGGTCCATAGGGATGCAGTACAGACTGGACTTGTAGTAAATGAGAGTACCTCCTCTGTGGCAGCGAGTCCTGTCATTGCGAACTAGCCGGTAGTTGGCAATGTTCGGGTTTCGCTGATGGGGTTTTAAGAAGGTCTCTTGGACTAATAAGATATCTAAGTGATGATCGCGGAGGAAGGTGGCGAACTCATCACGTTGGCCATTCATGCCTTCGGCGTTAAAGGTCCCTATCTTTAGGGATTTCGGTTTTAATCTACTGGGGGGGTTTCTATCCATTACGAACAAAGTTATGGGGAAGGGTCCTAAGGGCTTGCGTAATGTCGGGATACGCGTTATAAACTTGGATGAGCGCGAGCCAGTCACCGTTGCAGGCGATGGTGTCACGCGTCATTTGTAGAGCTCGCGGGGTGTAAAAAATCGCGAATGTGCTACCTAAGACTCTTACGGGGTCAAACGGGTCTAATTCGTATGCCGCGGGAGGGGGAGGGGGGGCCACGAAGGTAGAGGGTGCTGAAGGCAACCTTGCTGGAGGCGGTGGGCGGCGAGGATCTGCGGGTGCAAGGGGACGAGGCGCTACGGGAGCCGGGGGAAGAGGCGCTGAGGGCGCAGGAGGGCGAGGCGCTGAGGGCGCTGGAGGGCGAGGCGCTGATGGCGCTGGAGGGGTGGACGCTAGAGGAGCGGCCTTTTGTGCAGCGGGTTTTGGGGGCGACATGACTGGCAGTGTCATTAAGGGAGGGATAGCCTGAGGGGCGGGTGCTTGGGTGGGCCTCAGAGCCGGGAAGTGCGCCTGGTGGTTTAGAGTATTCCACGGGCTGGGGCGCTGGGGTCTTAGGGAGTCGGGGAGTTTATTATTAAGAGAGGGACATTCTCTCTGTTGCCTATTAATGGCACGTTGGGCTAGCTTGGGGGCTGAAGATTTTGGAGCCTTGGGGCATCCACGGTAGTTGGCGGGGTGACCAGACTCGCCGCACAGTACACAGCTCGGAGGCTCTGTGCACAATGTGCGGTCCTTGGGGCGAGAGCACTCGGCGGTGCCGTGGTCCCCCAGACACTTAACGCATCTGGGTTGTCCGAAACAATTCCTTTGTGCGTGGCCATAAAGCTGGCAACGATGGCATTGCGTTAAAACGCCAGTTTTTAAGGGCTTCTCTATGCGGAGGCCTGAGAGGCCACAGATCTTTGATATCTGATGGATGGGGTGGTGACCTTCGACACGGTCACAGACTATGAGCACCATGTTGTATGGTGAGGAATTGGAGCGGCCTCCAACCCTACGGTGCATGCGGTGGACTTCCGCTACGGGGACATTCTGGGAAAGAAGGTCCTCTTTAATCTCCTGAGGGGAGATTTCTACGGGGATGTTTTTAACCACTACCCTGGTCGGGATTTCGTCCTGGGGGGTATGGGTGTGGTAACGGATATTTCTAACTCTGAGGAGCTTGGTGAGCTCGCGGTAGTCGTTCGGTGTCGACGTCATGACTTTGATGCCCTGCTCAACAGCACGGGCATTGGTATAAATGATGTGACGCTCGTTACACGTCTTGGAGACCTCCGTCCATTTTCCCTTATCGTGGATGAATAAGGGTGGGGGACGGAGTTTTTTAGGGAGAGTGGCCGAGGTGGCGGATTGGGATGTGGCGTCAGCCGGAGTGGCTATGGCCATGGGGCTTGGAGAGCGGCTCTGTGAAGGGCCAGCAGCCGTCTGGGACTGGGGTAAGGGAGTTAGCGAGCTTTGGACAGCTGCTTTCTTTGATGTCGAATTGGAGGGGGATTTACCCTTCTTCCTCTTCCCTTTCCCGACGATTTGATAATCGTCTTCGGAGGAGGAGGAGGGAGAGGAGTCCGACTCTGAGGCGGAGGTCAAATTGGTGCGGTCTTCCGAGTTGGGAATATCCATCTCGGTTTCGTCCTGGGACGGAGAGGAACCTATTTCGGGATGTATTGGGGAGGCTTCCATAGGGACTGGTGCCTGTGAGGAGGGGATGATGGGTGATTCCAGCGCATCGCTGAAATCATTAAGCGCGGACTGAGGTGCAACCTCTGTGTCGCAAGCGCTGTTCTGGGCCTTGTATTGCCAGTCGTCTCTGAAGGGCTCTAAGAGCTCCTCGTATTTACCCCTAACGTGGGGATTCTCATCGGACATTAACTCATTTAAGAGTATCCTCAATTTGGCCTCAAGGACCTTTTTTATGGGGGGGGCCATTATTGGCGAAATGACCTACTAGGGGGACCTAGGGTTCATTACCTATCCTAGTCCCGAGGAGATACGTAGAAACGTAAACCCCCCGGGCAGACAGCTCCCTTAAAAACGAACCCACCCTTGAGTTTTTCCTAGTGTTATGCTGGGCGAGAAGAAAAACACAAACAAACTCGCCAGCTACACTGCTGTCTGATTGGCCAGAGGGGCCTGTAGACCTAACTAAAGCCTAAACCTAGCTCCCCAGGTGGGATAACCCGGGGATGAGTTCACTCCCTGTCGGTGTCACAGGGAGGTGTGTGCTAAGGTGTGCCCTAAGCTTGTAAACCTGCCGCCAGTCTTAATGTGCGGCAGGGCCCTATGGGTCTTGCGACCGATCCGGGCCGCTGGGGTAGAGACACCCAGACGTCCCGGGTGCAGCTGTAAACAAACGGGGTTATGTGCTACCAGACTGCGACTAGGGAAGCCCCCAAGGCCGCAGTCAGAGCCCGTCCGACTGTGTGCCTAACCCTGAAGGGGCTCGGCGGGTGTGTCGGGTCAACACCCTCTGGACTTCGTTATCACCGTAAGGTTTCCGTCCAGAACCACAAAACCGTGGATTTTCCCTGAGGGGGCAAAACACGTTGACGTGATGACCGTTAAGGAGAGAGTTGTCTTGAAAAAGACAGTTTTCGTATCGAACCAACTACGAGTAGTTGATTCTCTACGGCGCAGTACCACTAAGTCCGAGCGCAAGGCAAAGACTGTAGTAGTACTACGACTTGGCGGGCGGAGCTCGGCGAGACGGCGGCGCTACGTAGTAGCACGGCGGCGGGACCGAGTCGGGGGGCGCGGGGTGCGCGGGGGCAGACGACAGAGCGGAGCGTACGTGTGCACGCTACGGCAGCCGAACGTCGATCCTTTTTTAAGACCCCTTACGCTCGACGCTTTTATACGCGCGCCTCGCGGCTGTGTTAGTGGTGGGGGTACGCAGTTACACGAAACAAATTCATAAAGCGCGCAGGCGCGCGCAATATTTCGACCGGCGCAACGTTGTTGTTATGGGATGGGTAGAGATATCGGTAGACTAGACGTCGTTTCTATTTTTGATTTTACAACATCACTTGCTTTATGTATAAAACAAGTGAGTGAGTAGATGTGTTGCTTATTATTATAAAAGTACGTTTTGACTGTCTCTGTATTAAAGAAATGAATATTGTTCATATTCATGATAGTTTTGTTAGCCCTGAAAAGGGCTTTTTGGTGTGCGCTCGGAGAGCGCTGCGATTGAGAGCGCATGCACGCAACTCTAAGCATCTCGGTGCCTGCCGTGCCGCCGTGGTTTTTTCTTCAGTTCAGTGGTTGTGTTGTGTTGATTCTAAAGAATGCCATTGACGGTGACGAGCTCGAGACGAGTCGAGCGCGCTCCGCACCCCTTTTCCCGAGGACGTTGAACGTTGGTTAGACGTTGATGAAAACGCAAATGGCACACGCGCGCCTCTCTACCGTGCATAATAATTATAGTGCACAGTAGGTAGGCAAGACGCACGCACACTGGTGTTCAGCCGACTGCGCCGCTGTCGTCGTCGTCGGTGTAACGCGAACGCGCGACCGTTGCTTACTTCTTAGCGGCGGACGCTTTCTTGGCTGCCGGTTTAGACTTGGGTGTAGCCGCGGCCTTCTTGGGTTTAGGCGCTTTCGGCTTCTTGGTTGGCGGCTTGGCTGTCTTCTTAGCTTTAGGTGCGGCGGCGCCCTTCGCCTTGGCGGGGGCGGCGGCCTTCTTGGGTGCCGGCTTCTTCTTAGCGGCGGCGGCCTTCTTGTCCTTAGCGGCGGCTGCAGACGACTTGGCCTTGGAAGGTGAAGCCGCAGAGGCGGACGCGGCGGCGGCTGCTGCCTTCTTGGTCTTGGCTCCAGCTGCCGAGGCGGTCGCCTTCTTGGTCTTCGCGGCCGCGGAGGCGGTCGCCTTACCGGCGCCGGTCTTGCCGGCGGCGGCGGTGGCGGGTTTCTTGGACGCTGCCGATTTCGACTCGAGCTTGAAGGAACCGGAGGCGCCCTTGCCCTTGGTCTGGATCAACGCGCCAGATTCGACGGCGCTCTTCAGATATTTCCTGATGAACGGAGCCAGTTTCTCAGCGTCGACCTTGTACTGGGCCGCGATGTACTTCTTGATCGCCTGCAGGGAAGATCCGCTGCGCTCCTTCATCTCCTTGATAGCGTTGTTGACCATCTCGGATGTTTTGGGATGGGTCGGCTTCGCCTTCGGTTTCTTCGCGGCGCCGGCGCCGCCGGCCTGCCTCGCCTGCTTCTTCGCTGGTGTAGCGGGTGCCGGAGCCTCGGTAGCGACTGCTGTGTCTGCCATTTCGTAGTAGAGTACAACACGTAAACACACACACACGATAAAAAAAAAAGTTATATTATATTATAAGGGGAGAGAGACTTAGATGTCGCCACTTATAGGATTTACAAATTTCGTATACGTACGCCCAAGTACGACGGAACTTTACCGTAACGAGCGCCGCGATGTCGCGCGACGTTTTCTCGTATGAACGCTTGAAAGTTTTCACTAACACGTATCAAATAAAACAGAGAAAAGGAATAGTTAACGAGTCGCTGGGCGACGGGCGTTTGCGGTTTCGGATAGTTCATGAAGTGGAGTATGCGGACGTGCGAACGCAGGCGGAGTGCGGTGCGCGTTCGGACCGTGGCGGCGTATTATTTTGACGACTGAGTGCGAAGCGTAGGTCGGGTCGAGTTCAAAACGTTATTTTCTCTATAAAATTGATAGTTAGCCGGGAGAGAGGCCGACGCGTCAACAAGGAGGATATCGAGCTTGCGTGGCGACAGGACATCGTCGATATCACACTTCGTCGCGAAGGTATTATCGACCTAAAAGTGAAGCGTCGTAAAACACCGCGAGCGCCGAACCGCTAAGGACGGACGACTCCGTCCAGGACGTGCAACCTAATAATATACTAATAATAAAAGACGAGAGCGCCCTTCGAGGAGTGTACAGTGTGAACACTGCGATTA
The DNA here is from genome assembly GCA_941918905.2 of Xestia sexstrigata. NCBI lineage: Eukaryota > Metazoa > Arthropoda > Insecta > Lepidoptera > Noctuidae > Xestia > Xestia sexstrigata. The sequence continues at coordinate 4,885,703 of OW799230.2, read as the reverse complement.
TCGCATCAGAAAGTGTATTAAAGTGCAGCTCTACGTAAACGACAACAGGCGATACCGACCGACCGCGTGCGTACCGTACCTACACACAGACAGCGTTCTATACTCTAGACGAGTAGGCAGGCGGCAAGCCTGCAATGCTCGTAACAACGCAGTAAACATAATAATATATTACATAATACAAAAATAATACAGCTCATGAGTGTACGAGTATCCTCATAGGTAAGTAAGTACCTAACTACAGCATAATAACGCGACATAAACAAACTGCGAGCGAGCGCACGAATAGGTACCTAGGTAGGTGGATTTGTGTTGTATTGTACACAAGTGTTAGGTAGGGTGTAGGTATAATGTTATGTTCTTTTATTTTTCAGGTTCATTCGGACAGACAGACGGACGGACGGACGGACATACAGGCTGACGGCGAAGGAGGGGCGCGCCAATTTCACGCGTAAACAGTGCGCTGACATATAAATAAAGGAATCATTTTATGTTTCATTTTATCTAGTAACAAGTCTCCACCCAACCTTCTGTATGGTGTAAGTAAGTAGGTAGGTAGGTAAGCAGTGAGCAGATGATATAATTACGTTTTTTGACGAACTCCATTAAAGAAACATTTTTATTGTATCGAATCATATGCGGCCCTGAAAAGGGCCTTTTTTGATGTGCGCATCTACACACGCATGGTGGAACGGTATGATTTTGTCCGTTCACAACGAACGAACTAAAAACACACACGCGTCCGCACACACACAGTATGTAGAGTTGCTGGTTGCACAGGCGACGACACACACGGTACACAGCGGTTTAACCGCCGAATCCGTACAGGGTGCGACCCTGGCGCTTCAGAGCGTAGACGACGTCCATGGCGGTGACGGTCTTCCTCTTGGCGTGCTCGGTGTAAGTGACGGCGTCACGGATGACGTTCTCTAGGAACACTTTAAGCACACCGCGAGTCTCTTCGTAGATCAGACCGGAGATACGTTTCACGCCGCCTCTGCGAGCCAGACGACGGATGGCGGGCTTCGTGATACCTTGGATGTTATCACGAAGTACCTTCCTGTGGCGCTTGGCTCCTCCTTTTCCCAGACCCTTTCCTCCCTTACCGCGACCGGTCATCTTCTCAGCAGTGGGGTTTCAAAGTAACACGATAGTAAAATTCCGACAACACGGGTGTGCGCGCACGAAGAACGCGGACGACTGTAATTTTTCGCCCCGAGGTCGTATTTATACTGTAACGTAAAGCTACGGAGACGGGAGGTGCGGGGGGCGAGGCGACCGACCCGATGCTCGTCGTTGGTTGGTTCTACGTTGTATCGTCGCGCGCATTACATTTTATTTTAGCATTTCCGAAATTGCATTTTATTTATTTAAGCAGGCATACTGTTATTGTAGTAAATAATATAATAATTATGCTAATAGGTCGATATGTACATAAAGACATGTATAAGACTAGTAGGATATAATTGGTAGGTACTACTGTCTTAACTAATTTAGTAAGTATGTAACAACCGAGTACCTATTCTGTTATTAATTTATTTACTTACTTACTTACTTAGGTTGTGTGTGTACTTAATGTAAATAAATACAGACTTCTGTTAAGTTAGTTAGTTAGTTAGGTAGTTAGTTAGGTAGGTAGGTAGGTAGGTAGGTAGGTAACGGTTACGTTTTTGCGACTTCCGATGTAAAGAAACATTTAATAATCTGATTCATATGTGGCCCTGAAAAGGGCCTTTTGTGTGAGCGCACAGCCTGCCACAAATTGCACACAGTCAACGTGTGTGTGTATTGTGACGTGTGCAGCTGATGCAGCAGCAGTTTAAGCGCGTTCGCCTCTGATCCTGCGCGCTAACTGGATGTCCTTGGGCATGATGGTGACACGCTTCGCGTGAATCGCGCACAGGTTGGTGTCTTCGAAGAGACCGACGAGGTAAGCTTCGCTAGCCTCCTGCAGCGCCATGACAGCGGAGCTCTGGAAACGGAGATCGGTCTTGAAGTCCTGTGCGATCTCACGTACGAGACGCTGGAACGGAAGCTTGCGGATCAGGAGCTCGGTACTCTTCTGGTAGCGACGAATCTCACGGAGGGCCACAGTGCCGGGCCTGTAGCGATGGGGTTTCTTAACGCCACCGGTGGCCGGTGCACTCTTGCGCGCAGCCTTGGTGGCGAGCTGCTTCCTCGGAGCCTTACCACCTGTGGATTTACGAGCGGTCTGCTTGGTACGCGCCATTGTAAAAACACGGAACGGGAGATGAAATAACAACAACTACACACTTCGAACGTACGAGAGCGAATAATCGCGTTCGCGTAGGTTTGGGCCTCTTTTATACCCGCGGCAATGTAGCGGGCAGGGGATCGCGCGCCCTCTACAGTGCATCGAACTAACTAACAAAACTTGTAATAAAAGAAAAAAAAAATCGACGCGAATAATATTGTAAGTAAAATAATGTTATAATACCATCATAACATTGCTTGCACTATACAGCACCTAATATCTTATTAAGTATTATGTCAAAACTGCCGTTTGATTGTATCTCAATCGACTACCTCTCTCATTTACGCGGGAAGAAATTTAGTGTGCGCATTGTGTTTTGTAAATGATTTTTGTCTCTATATCTCTATGTGCGTGAGAGAATAGCATGCATATGTACTAGGTAGGTAGGTAGGTAGGTATTTTATGTATTTATTTATTTTTCATTTGATCGATGTGAACGGTATGTAGTAAGTAGTAGTTACCTACTATGTGAGTAACCAAAGTGAGTAACGTTTTGACGAGTTTCCAATTTCAGAAATGTGAATCGATAATCACATGAACATATTTGTGGCCCTGAAAAGGGCCTTTTGTTGTTTCTCCTGCCATCCCACGGTGTGCGTGCGCGTCCAGACGTTTGTCGTGGTTTTTGTTCGCGACGACGCGTGCATCGTGCGCGTCTCGTACGTACATACATGACATACACACACACACGTACTATGTGAATGTATGCATGCACGCACATTACGAAAACACTAGCACAATTAACACACGTATCACAATCAACAAGACACACGAGCAAACGCACTGGGTTTAACACTGTATACACACACGAGGCGAGGCGTCGAGACGGAGCGTCGGCGGCTCTTGCTAGCGCTACCGACCGACCGCTCACTTGGAGCTGGTGTATTTGGTGACGGCCTTGGTGCCTTCACTGACGGCGTGCTTGGCGAGTTCACCGGGCAGCAGGAGCCTGACGGACGTCTGCACCTCCCTGGACGTGATGGTCGACCTCTTGTTGTAGTGGGCGAGGCGGGAAGCTTCGGCGGCGATACGCTCGAAGATGTCGTTCACGAACGAGTTCATGATGGACATGGCCTTGCTGGAGATACCGGTGTCTGGGTGCACCTGCTTCAACACCTTGTAGATGTAGATGGCGTAGCTCTCCTTCCTCTTGTGCTTCTTCTTCTTCTTGTCGGTCTTGGAGATGTTCTTCTGGGCTTTGCCAGACTTCTTGGCGGCTTTACCACTTGTCTTGGGCGGCATTATGGAATCGTAGAGTACACACGTGCTACCGAAACGGAGTTCAGTCGCAGTATAAATCTACAATTTTTAGAAGTCGTATTTATATGCGCGCTCGCGGTGCAAAGTTGCGGCAAGCGGTGAGTGACTCAACGCAGCGGCAGACCAATCGCAGCGCTCCTAAGCCAGAGCGCGGAGAGAGGGGATACCCGGGAGGGAGGTGAAGGGGGCGGGGTTACGCCATTTAGTGAAAAAGTAATTGTTAAAAAATATATGTACAAATGTAAAATAATACTAATTAATACCCACCCACCATAATCCTTCCTTCAGTTATTTATATTAATTACTTATGTGTAAACATTCAAATTATTTTGTACCTAATGCTCCGATGAGAAATTAATTGATCATTTCCCGATTAGATTACCTTTACTTTTAACTAAACTTGAACTCGAACATTGTGGTAAACAAACCAAGTCAACAGAGTTAGTTATGATAGGTGTAGTTACGTTTTTGTTTGACGATTACTCCGATAAAGAAATTGTCTTTGTGTTATAATATAATTGACGAATAATATTGTGGCCCTGAAAAGGGCCTTTTGTTTTGAATGCATACGAGCGGAGAGCATCGCCACAAACGACATAATACGTATTGGCATAATAAATATCATATCGATGTACGCGTGCGGGACACTCGCACGATGCACCACGGTCAGATGCCGTCGCTGTAGCACGACGACGTCTAAGCCTTCTTCTCGGTCTTCTTGGGCAGGAGCACAGCCTGGATGTTCGGCAGCACACCACCTTGGGCGATCGTCACACCGGAGAGCAGCTTGTTCAACTCCTCGTCGTTGCGGATGGCCAACTGAAGATGACGCGGGATGATCCTGGTCTTCTTGTTGTCTCTAGCAGCGTTGCCGGCCAACTCGAGGACCTCAGCAGCGAGATACTCCATCACGGCGGCCAAGTAGACGGGGGCACCGGCACCGACGCGCTCGGCGTAGTTTCCGTTACGCAGCAGCCTGTGGATACGGCCCACCGGGAACTGGAGCCCAGCACGGTTGGAACGGGACTTTGCCTTTCCCTTCACCTTGCCACCTTTACCGCGACCCGACATGGTTTGTATTTACTTCGAATGTCACACACGCAAGCAAGAAAAACGATGTAACACGCGTACGACTGTGCGCGCGACGAGTGAACCTTGTAATCTTTTTTAAGACCCCTTACGCTCGACGCTTTTATACGCGCGCCTCGCGGCTGTGTTAGTGGTGGGGGTACGCAGTTACACGAAACAAATTCATAAAGCGCGCAGGCGCGCGCAATATTTCGACCGGCGCAACGTTGTTGTTATGGGATGGGTAGAGATATCGGTAGACTAGACGTCGTTTCTATTTTTGATTTTACAACATCACTTGCTTTATGTATAAAACAAGTGAGTGAGTAGATGTGTTGCTTATTATTATAAAAGTACGTTTTGACTGTCTCTGTATTAAAGAAATGAATATTGTTCATATTCATGATAGTTTTGTTAGCCCTGAAAAGGGCTTTTTGGTGTGCGCTCGGAGAGCGCTGCGATTGAGAGCGCATGCACGCAACTCTAAGCATCTCGGTGCCTGCCGTGCCGCCGTGGTTTTTTCTTCAGTTCAGTGGTTGTGTTGTGTTGATTCTAAAGAATGCCATTGACGGTGACGAGCTCGAGACGAGTCGAGCGCGCTCCGCACCCCTTTTCCCGAGGACGTTGAACGTTGGTTAGACGTTGATGAAAACGCAAATGGCACACGCGCGCCTCTCTACCGTGCATAATAATTATAGTGCACAGTAGGTAGGCAAGACGCACGCACACTGGTGTTCAGCCGACTGCGCCGCTGTCGTCGTCGTCGGTGTAACGCGAACGCGCGACCGTTGCTTACTTCTTAGCGGCGGACGCTTTCTTGGCTGCCGGTTTAGACTTGGGTGTAGCCGCGGCCTTCTTGGGTTTAGGCGCTTTCGGCTTCTTGGTTGGCGGCTTGGCTGTCTTCTTAGCTTTAGGTGCGGCGGCGCCCTTCGCCTTGGCGGGGGCGGCGGCCTTCTTGGGTGCCGGCTTCTTCTTAGCGGCGGCGGCCTTCTTGTCCTTAGCGGCGGCTGCAGACGACTTGGCCTTGGAAGGTGAAGCCGCAGAGGCGGACGCGGCGGCGGCTGCTGCCTTCTTGGTCTTGGCTCCAGCTGCCGAGGCGGTCGCCTTCTTGGTCTTCGCGGCCGCGGAGGCGGTCGCCTTACCGGCGCCGGTCTTGCCGGCGGCGGCGGTGGCGGGTTTCTTGGACGCTGCCGATTTCGACTCGAGCTTGAAGGAACCGGAGGCGCCCTTGCCCTTGGTCTGGATCAACGCGCCAGATTCGACGGCGCTCTTCAGATATTTCCTGATGAACGGAGCCAGTTTCTCAGCGTCGACCTTGTACTGGGCCGCGATGTACTTCTTGATCGCCTGCAGGGAAGATCCGCTGCGCTCCTTCATCTCCTTGATAGCGTTGTTGACCATCTCGGATGTTTTGGGATGGGTCGGCTTCGCCTTCGGTTTCTTCGCGGCGCCGGCGCCGCCGGCCTGCCTCGCCTGCTTCTTCGCTGGTGTAGCGGGTGCCGGAGCCTCGGTAGCGACTGCTGTGTCTGCCATTTCGTAGTAGAGTACAACACGTAAACACACACACACGATAAAAAAAAAAGTTATATTATATTATAAGGGGAGAGAGACTTAGATGTCGCCACTTATAGGATTTACAAATTTCGTATACGTACGCCCAAGTACGACGGAACTTTACCGTAACGAGCGCCGCGATGTCGCGCGACGTTTTCTCGTATGAACGCTTGAAAGTTTTCACTAACACGTATCAAATAAAACAGAGAAAAGGAATAGTTAACGAGTCGCTGGGCGACGGGCGTTTGCGGTTTCGGATAGTTCATGAAGTGGAGTATGCGGACGTGCGAACGCAGGCGGAGTGCGGTGCGCGTTCGGACCGTGGCGGCGTATTATTTTGACGACTGAGTGCGAAGCGTAGGTCGGGTCGAGTTCAAAACGTTATTTTCTCTATAAAATTGATAGTTAGCCGGGAGAGAGGCCGACGCGTCAACAAGGAGGATATCGAGCTTGCGTGGCGACAGGACATCGTCGATATCACACTTCGTCGCGAAGGTATTATCGACCTAAAAGTGAAGCGTCGTAAAACACCGCGAGCGCCGAACCGCTAAGGACGGACGACTCCGTCCAGGACGTGCAACCTAATAATATACTAATAATAAAAGACGAGAGCGCCCTTCGAGGAGTGTACAGTGTGAACACTGCGATTATCGCATCAGAAAGTGTATTAAAGTGCAGCTCTACGTAAACGACAACAGGCGATACCGACCGACCGCGTGCGTACCGTACCTACACACAGACAGCGTTCTATACTCTAGACGAGTAGGCAGGCGGCAAGCCTGCAATGCTCGTAACAACGCAGTAAACATAATAATATATTACATAATACAAAAATAATACAGCTCATGAGTGTACGAGTATCCTCATAGGTAAGTAAGTACCTAACTACAGCATAATAACGCGACATAAACAAACTGCGAGCGAGCGCACGAATAGGTACCTAGGTAGGTGGATTTGTGTTGTATTGTACACAAGTGTTAGGTAGGGTGTAGGTATAATGTTATGTTCTTTTATTTTTCAGGTTCATTCGGACAGACAGACGGACGGACGGACGGACATACAGGCTGACGGCGAAGGAGGGGCGCGCCAATTTCACGCGTAAACAGTGCGCTGACATATAAATAAAGGAATCATTTTATGTTTCATTTTATCTAGTAACAAGTCTCCACCCAACCTTCTGTATGGTGTAAGTAAGTAGGTAGGTAGGTAAGCAGTGAGCAGATGATATAATTACGTTTTTTGACGAACTCCATTAAAGAAACATTTTTATTGTATCGAATCATATGCGGCCCTGAAAAGGGCCTTTTTTGATGTGCGCATCTACACACGCATGGTGGAACGGTATGATTTTGTCCGTTCACAACGAACGAACTAAAAACACACACGCGTCCGCACACACACAGTATGTAGAGTTGCTGGTTGCACAGGCGACGACACACACGGTACACAGCGGTTTAACCGCCGAATCCGTACAGGGTGCGACCCTGGCGCTTCAGAGCGTAGACGACGTCCATGGCGGTGACGGTCTTCCTCTTGGCGTGCTCGGTGTAAGTGACGGCGTCACGGATGACGTTCTCTAGGAACACTTTAAGCACACCGCGAGTCTCTTCGTAGATCAGACCGGAGATACGTTTCACGCCGCCTCTGCGAGCCAGACGACGGATGGCGGGCTTCGTGATACCTTGGATGTTATCACGAAGTACCTTCCTGTGGCGCTTGGCTCCTCCTTTTCCCAGACCCTTTCCTCCCTTACCGCGACCGGTCATCTTCTCAGCAGTGGGGTTTCAAAGTAACACGATAGTAAAATTCCGACAACACGGGTGTGCGCGCACGAAGAACGCGGACGACTGTAATTTTTCGCCCCGAGGTCGTATTTATACTGTAACGTAAAGCTACGGAGACGGGAGGTGCGGGGGGCGAGGCGACCGACCCGATGCTCGTCGTTGGTTGGTTCTACGTTGTATCGTCGCGCGCATTACATTTTATTTTAGCATTTCCGAAATTGCATTTTATTTATTTAAGCAGGCATACTGTTATTGTAGTAAATAATATAATAATTATGCTAATAGGTCGATATGTACATAAAGACATGTATAAGACTAGTAGGATATAATTGGTAGGTACTACTGTCTTAACTAATTTAGTAAGTATGTAACAACCGAGTACCTATTCTGTTATTAATTTATTTACTTACTTACTTACTTAGGTTGTGTGTGTACTTAATGTAAATAAATACAGACTTCTGTTAAGTTAGTTAGTTAGTTAGGTAGTTAGTTAGGTAGGTAGGTAGGTAGGTAGGTAGGTAACGGTTACGTTTTTGCGACTTCCGATGTAAAGAAACATTTAATAATCTGATTCATATGTGGCCCTGAAAAGGGCCTTTTGTGTGAGCGCACAGCCTGCCACAAATTGCACACAGTCAACGTGTGTGTGTATTGTGACGTGTGCAGCTGATGCAGCAGCAGTTTAAGCGCGTTCGCCTCTGATCCTGCGCGCTAACTGGATGTCCTTGGGCATGATGGTGACACGCTTCGCGTGAATCGCGCACAGGTTGGTGTCTTCGAAGAGACCGACGAGGTAAGCTTCGCTAGCCTCCTGCAGCGCCATGACAGCGGAGCTCTGGAAACGGAGATCGGTCTTGAAGTCCTGTGCGATCTCACGTACGAGACGCTGGAACGGAAGCTTGCGGATCAGGAGCTCGGTACTCTTCTGGTAGCGACGAATCTCACGGAGGGCCACAGTGCCGGGCCTGTAGCGATGGGGTTTCTTAACGCCACCGGTGGCCGGTGCACTCTTGCGCGCAGCCTTGGTGGCGAGCTGCTTCCTCGGAGCCTTACCACCTGTGGATTTACGAGCGGTCTGCTTGGTACGCGCCATTGTAAAAACACGGAACGGGAGATGAAATAACAACAACTACACACTTCGAACGTACGAGAGCGAATAATCGCGTTCGCGTAGGTTTGGGCCTCTTTTATACCCGCGGCAATGTAGCGGGCAGGGGATCGCGCGCCCTCTACAGTGCATCGAACTAACTAACAAAACTTGTAATAAAAGAAAAAAAAAATCGACGCGAATAATATTGTAAGTAAAATAATGTTATAATACCATCATAACATTGCTTGCACTATACAGCACCTAATATCTTATTAAGTATTATGTCAAAACTGCCGTTTGATTGTATCTCAATCGACTACCTCTCTCATTTACGCGGGAAGAAATTTAGTGTGCGCATTGTGTTTTGTAAATGATTTTTGTCTCTATATCTCTATGTGCGTGAGAGAATAGCATGCATATGTACTAGGTAGGTAGGTAGGTAGGTATTTTATGTATTTATTTATTTTTCATTTGATCGATGTGAACGGTATGTAGTAAGTAGTAGTTACCTACTATGTGAGTAACCAAAGTGAGTAACGTTTTGACGAGTTTCCAATTTCAGAAATGTGAATCGATAATCACATGAACATATTTGTGGCCCTGAAAAGGGCCTTTTGTTGTTTCTCCTGCCATCCCACGGTGTGCGTGCGCGTCCAGACGTTTGTCGTGGTTTTTGTTCGCGACGACGCGTGCATCGTGCGCGTCTCGTACGTACATACATGACATACACACACACACGTACTATGTGAATGTATGCATGCACGCACATTACGAAAACACTAGCACAATTAACACACGTATCACAATCAACAAGACACACGAGCAAACGCACTGGGTTTAACACTGTATACACACACGAGGCGAGGCGTCGAGACGGAGCGTCGGCGGCTCTTGCTAGCGCTACCGACCGACCGCTCACTTGGAGCTGGTGTATTTGGTGACGGCCTTGGTGCCTTCACTGACGGCGTGCTTGGCGAGTTCACCGGGCAGCAGGAGCCTGACGGACGTCTGCACCTCCCTGGACGTGATGGTCGACCTCTTGTTGTAGTGGGCGAGGCGGGAAGCTTCGGCGGCGATACGCTCGAAGATGTCGTTCACGAACGAGTTCATGATGGACATGGCCTTGCTGGAGATACCGGTGTCTGGGTGCACCTGCTTCAACACCTTGTAGATGTAGATGGCGTAGCTCTCCTTCCTCTTGTGCTTCTTCTTCTTCTTGTCGGTCTTGGAGATGTTCTTCTGGGCTTTGCCAGACTTCTTGGCGGCTTTACCACTTGTCTTGGGCGGCATTATGGAATCGTAGAGTACACACGTGCTACCGAAACGGAGTTCAGTCGCAGTATAAATCTACAATTTTTAGAAGTCGTATTTATATGCGCGCTCGCGGTGCAAAGTTGCGGCAAGCGGTGAGTGACTCAACGCAGCGGCAGACCAATCGCAGCGCTCCTAAGCCAGAGCGCGGAGAGAGGGGATACCCGGGAGGGAGGTGAAGGGGGCGGGGTTACGCCATTTAGTGAAAAAGTAATTGTTAAAAAATATATGTACAAATGTAAAATAATACTAATTAATACCCACCCACCATAATCCTTCCTTCAGTTATTTATATTAATTACTTATGTGTAAACATTCAAATTATTTTGTACCTAATGCTCCGATGAGAAATTAATTGATCATTTCCCGATTAGATTACCTTTACTTTTAACTAAACTTGAACTCGAACATTGTGGTAAACAAACCAAGTCAACAGAGTTAGTTATGATAGGTGTAGTTACGTTTTTGTTTGACGATTACTCCGATAAAGAAATTGTCTTTGTGTTATAATATAATTGACGAATAATATTGTGGCCCTGAAAAGGGCCTTTTGTTTTGAATGCATACGAGCGGAGAGCATCGCCACAAACGACATAATACGTATTGGCATAATAAATATCATATCGATGTACGCGTGCGGGACACTCGCACGATGCACCACGGTCAGATGCCGTCGCTGTAGCACGACGACGTCTAAGCCTTCTTCTCGGTCTTCTTGGGCAGGAGCACAGCCTGGATGTTCGGCAGCACACCACCTTGGGCGATCGTCACACCGGAGAGCAGCTTGTTCAACTCCTCGTCGTTGCGGATGGCCAACTGAAGATGACGCGGGATGATCCTGGTCTTCTTGTTGTCTCTAGCAGCGTTGCCGGCCAACTCGAGGACCTCAGCAGCGAGATACTCCATCACGGCGGCCAAGTAGACGGGGGCACCGGCACCGACGCGCTCGGCGTAGTTTCCGTTACGCAGCAGCCTGTGGATACGGCCCACCGGGAACTGGAGCCCAGCACGGTTGGAACGGGACTTTGCCTTTCCCTTCACCTTGCCACCTTTACCGCGACCCGACATGGTTTGTATTTACTTCGAATGTCACACACGCAAGCAAGAAAAACGATGTAACACGCGTACGACTGTGCGCGCGACGAGTGAACCTTGTAATCTTTTTTAAGACCCCTTACGCTCGACGCTTTTATACGCGCGCCTCGCGGCTGTGTTAGTGGTGGGGGTACGCAGTTACACGAAACAAATTCATAAAGCGCGCAGGCGCGCGCAATATTTCGACCGGCGCAACGTTGTTGTTATGGGATGGGTAGAGATATCGGTAGACTAGACGTCGTTTCTATTTTTGATTTTACAACATCACTTGCTTTATGTATAAAACAAGTGAGTGAGTAGATGTGTTGCTTATTATTATAAAAGTACGTTTTGACTGTCTCTGTATTAAAGAAATGAATATTGTTCATATTCATGATAGTTTTGTTAGCCCTGAAAAGGGCTTTTTGGTGTGCGCTCGGAGAGCGCTGCGATTGAGAGCGCATGCACGCAACTCTAAGCATCTCGGTGCCTGCCGTGCCGCCGTGGTTTTTTCTTCAGTTCAGTGGTTGTGTTGTGTTGATTCTAAAGAATGCCATTGACGGTGACGAGCTCGAGACGAGTCGAGCGCGCTCCGCACCCCTTTTCCCGAGGACGTTGAACGTTGGTTAGACGTTGATGAAAACGCAAATGGCACACGCGCGCCTCTCTACCGTGCATAATAATTATAGTGCACAGTAGGTAGGCAAGACGCACGCACACTGGTGTTCAGCCGACTGCGCCGCTGTCGTCGTCGTCGGTGTAACGCGAACGCGCGACCGTTGCTTACTTCTTAGCGGCGGACGCTTTCTTGGCTGCCGGTTTAGACTTGGGTGTAGCCGCGGCCTTCTTGGGTTTAGGCGCTTTCGGCTTCTTGGTTGGCGGCTTGGCTGTCTTCTTAGCTTTAGGTGCGGCGGCGCCCTTCGCCTTGGCGGGGGCGGCGGCCTTCTTGGGTGCCGGCTTCTTCTTAGCGGCGGCGGCCTTCTTGTCCTTAGCGGCGGCTGCAGACGACTTGGCCTTGGAAGGTGAAGCCGCAGAGGCGGACGCGGCGGCGGCTGCTGCCTTCTTGGTCTTGGCTCCAGCTGCCGAGGCGGTCGCCTTCTTGGTCTTCGCGGCCGCGGAGGCGGTCGCCTTACCGGCGCCGGTCTTGCCGGCGGCGGCGGTGGCGGGTTTCTTGGACGCTGCCGATTTCGACTCGAGCTTGAAGGAACCGGAGGCGCCCTTGCCCTTGGTCTGGATCAACGCGCCAGATTCGACGGCGCTCTTCAGATATTTCCTGATGAACGGAGCCAGTTTCTCAGCGTCGACCTTGTACTGGGCCGCGATGTACTTCTTGATCGCCTGCAGGGAAGATCCGCTGCGCTCCTTCATCTCCTTGATAGCGTTGTTGACCATCTCGGATGTTTTGGGATGGGTCGGCTTCGCCTTCGGTTTCTTCGCGGCGCCGGCGCCGCCGGCCTGCCTCGCCTGCTTCTTCGCTGGTGTAGCGGGTGCCGGAGCCTCGGTAGCGACTGCTGTGTCTGCCATTTCGTAGTAGAGTACAACACGTAAACACACACACACGATAAAAAAAAAAGTTATATTATATTATAAGGGGAGAGAGACTTAGATGTCGCCACTTATAGGATTTACAAATTTCGTATACGTACGCCCAAGTACGACGGAACTTTACTGTAACGAGCGCCGCGATGTCGCGCGACGTTTTCTCGTATGAACGCTTGAAAGTTTTCACTAACACGTATCAAATAAAACAGAGAAAAGGAATAGTTAACGAGTCGCTGGGCGACGGGCGTTTGCGGTTTCGGATAGTTCATGAAGTGGAGTATGCGGACGTGCGAACGCAGGCGGAGTGCGGTGCGCGTTCGGACCGTGGCGGCGTATTATTTTGACGACTGAGTGCGAAGCGTAGGTCGGGTCGAGTTCAAAACGTTATTTTCTCTATAAAATTGATAGTTAGCCGGGAGAGAGGCCGACGCGTCAACAAGGAGGATATCGAGCTTGCGTGGCGACAGGACATCGTCGATATCACACTTCGTCGCGAAGGTATTATCGACCTAAAAGTGAAGCGTCGTAAAACACCGCGAGCGCCGAACCGCTAAGGACGGACGACTCCGTCCAGGACGTGCAACCTAATAATATACTAATAATAAAAGACGAGAGCGCCCTTCGAGGAGTGTACAGTGTGAACACTGCGATTATCGCATCAGAAAGTGTATTAAAGTGCAGCTCTACGTAAACGACAACAGGCGATACCGACCGACCGCGTGCGTACCGTACCTACACACAGACAGCGTTCTATACTCTAGACGAGTAGGCAGGCGGCAAGCCTGCAATGCTCGTAACAACGCAGTAAACATAATAATATATTACATAATACAAAAATAATACAGCTCATGAGTGTACGAGTATCCTCATAGGTAAGTAAGTACCTAACTACAGCATAATAACGCGACATAAACAAACTGCGAGCGAGCGCACGAATAGGTACCTAGGTAGGTGGATTTGTGTTGTATTGTACACAAGTGTTAGGTAGGGTGTAGGTATAATGTTATGTTCTTTTATTTTTCAGGTTCATTCGGACAGACAGACGGACGGACGGACGGACATACAGGCTGACGGCGAAGGAGGGGCGCGCCAATTTCACGCGTAAACAGTGCGCTGACATATAAATAAAGGAATCATTTTATGTTTCATTTTATCTAGTAACAAGTCTCCACCCAACCTTCTGTATGGTGTAAGTAAGTAGGTAGGTAGGTAAGCAGTGAGCAGATGATATAATTACGTTTTTTGACGAACTCCATTAAAGAAACATTTTTATTGTATCGAATCATATGCGGCCCTGAAAAGGGCCTTTTTTGATGTGCGCATCTACACACGCATGGTGGAACGGTATGATTTTGTCCGTTCACAACGAACGAACTAAAAACACACACGCGTCCGCACACACACAGTATGTAGAGTTGCTGGTTGCACAGGCGACGACACACACGGTACACAGCGGTTTAACCGCCGAATCCGTACAGGGTGCGACCCTGGCGCTTCAGAGCGTAGACGACGTCCATGGCGGTGACGGTCTTCCTCTTGGCGTGCTCGGTGTAAGTGACGGCGTCACGGATGACGTTCTCTAGGAACACTTTAAGCACACCGCGAGTCTCTTCGTAGATCAGACCGGAGATACGTTTCACGCCGCCTCTGCGAGCCAGACGACGGATGGCGGGCTTCGTGATACCTTGGATGTTATCACGAAGTACCTTCCTGTGGCGCTTGGCTCCTCCTTTTCCCAGACCCTTTCCTCCCTTACCGCGACCGGTCATCTTCTCAGCAGTGGGGTTTCAAAGTAACACGATAGTAAAATTCCGACAACACGGGTGTGCGCGCACGAAGAACGCGGACGACTGTAATTTTTTTCTCGGAGAACTCGCTGCTGCCCAGTAGTGGGCTGCGGCTGGCGGGGTATGGGCAGCGCCCTTTGTCCCGCGGAGTCTTTTTGTGCCCGTAAACATACGGGCACCGTCGTTGTGGTGGCCATGTAGGCCTCGGTCGGCGGCGAGCGCGCTTTCGCCGCTCGCCTGTGAGTTAGTGTCATTTTGTGTCGGTAGGGGCGCCACGGTGTTAACCGTATCTTCACGCCGCCTCGGCGGTCTGTCACCGCCAGGTGGAACTCCCGGTGCCCCGGGTGAAGCCCGGCGGATGATGACCAGCCAGAGGCGGCTGGGGCTGCCCCTACCGGGCAGGGGGCCCCCGCCCACAGCGTTATCGAAGCTAGCCGATGCGCTCCGGGCTAAGGGGCCATGAATGTATGTGTGAGCGGTATTGTGTTGTGTAACACCGCTCATGTATGCGAGTAGATGGCGTGCCCGCGCCGCTATCCATCGCGTGAGTCATAATGTTGTGGAGTCGTGTGGGTATGAGGTGGGGGGTGCGCGCCGCGCCTATGTTAACTTAGAACGCGACGTTGCACCGGTGTGTGTGTACTGTAGTGTTGTGGAGTCTTTTTGTACGAGTATGTCGCGTGTAGGTGAAGCGACATACTCGGAGGTCAAGTCCGGTGGGTGACGTCACACGTCCGCCACGAGATCACGAGGAAGGCGCCTGGGGTAGCGCGGGGGGCGCCCCGCGTCAGGCGGGCGCGTGTGCCATGGCGCTATCTGTGCGATGTGGGGCCAGGCAGAGGCGTCGGCGCGCGCGAACATGTTGGACGCGAGGCGCCGGCTGAAGTCCTCCAGGCTCTCGATGTTGAGATCCCGCTGCACGACTGCGTTCCTCACGTAGCGAGGTGCGGCGACGATCTTCCTGAGAGCTAGGTTTTGTTGAGCTTGGAGTTTTTTCTTGTTCTTCTCGCTCGTGAGGGCGAGCCAAGCTGGGGCGGCGTAAGTGAGGAGTGGGCGTATGTACGCTTTGTACACCCCCAACTTGGTGCGCAGCGGGAGTCGGGACGAGAGCACTGGGTGCAGCAGGAAGCGGGCGGTCCTGCTTTTATCGACGACAGTGCAGACGTGTGACGTCATGGAGAGCCGACTGTCGATTGTGACCCCCAGGTACTTGGCCTGTCCGAGCCACTCGACGTCGGCCCCCTGTAGTTTTAAGGGTGGTGGTTTCTTGAAGCCGCCGACAGCCAGCGCCTGTGTTTTTCCCACGTTCACCGACAACCTCCATTTGGAGAGCCATTCTGGCAAAAGGTCGAGCACGCGCTGCAGCTTGACCGCCGCGTGATGCACGTTGAGTGATGTGGAGATGTACGCGGCGTCGTCAGCGTACAGCGCGAGCGTGGTGTCCGGTGTAGTGGGGATGTCGTCGGTGAAGCAGGAATAGCACAACGGAGAGACGCAGCTGCCCTGCGGCACTCCGGCTGTTATGGGACGGGCGCACGATAGTGCGCCGTCCACCACCACCCTGAAAGTCCTATCCTGTAGAAAAGAGGAGACCACCTGTACTAGTCGACGAGGCGCGTCTGTCTTAGACAGTTTGTACAGCAGACCGGCGTGCCATACCCTGTCGAATGCCTTTTCCATGTCGAGGAATGCTGCAACTGCTCGCTCCTTTTTGTTCAGTGCCGCCGTGAGCAGGTGCAGCACCCTCGACAACTGGAGCGTCGTGGAGTGCTCCGAGCGAAACCCGAACTGTTCGGGGCGCGGCGTGACATGTTGCTTCAGGTGTCGCAGCAGGAGTTGCTCAAACACCTTGGAGGTGCAGGAGAGAAGCGTGACTGGCCGATAGCTCTCAGGCTTCAGGATGTTCTTGTGCGGCTTGGGCAGCATTATGACGCGCCCCTCCTTCCACGCAGCCGGGAAAACCCCGGTGCGCAGGATCCCTGTAAACAGGCGCGCCAGGGCCGCTACCGTCCGGTACGGCAGGTGGCGCAGCACTGTATTCGTGATCCCGTCTGATCCCGGGGCCTTTCTCGGCTTTGTTTTGAGGATGGCGCGTCTCACTGCGCACGGAGAAAAGAAGATGGGGTCTTCATCTGGAGCTATCGGCGAGGCGAAGTACTCTCCAAGGTGCCTCTCGACTGCTGCGATGTGCTCGGTGTCAGAGCTCGGGTTAGGCTGGAATTGACGCCCCAGGTGTTCGGCGAAGATCTCCGCTCGGTCTGCTGCGGCGTATCTGGGCGCCCCGTCGCTGTGGCGCAAAGGGCGCACCGGGGCTGGGGTGTTCGTGAGTGACCTGCAGAGCTTGTGTATCGACGCCCAGTCACCCTCTGCGGCGTCGATGCGTTCCTCCCAGCCCGCGGCGTTGTGTTCCTGTAGCTTGGCCCTGACCCTCTCCGCTAGACGGTTGAGTTCCCTCTTCATGGTGGGACACCCGGTGTCCTGCCACCGCCTGCGTAGGCGCCTTCGTTGGGCGATCATGTGCTTGATGTGGGCGGGGAGGGGTTTGTAAACGGTCCCCCCCGGCGGCGTCGGCAATGTTGTTGTCGCCTCTTCTAGGGCGCGCTGGATGCAGGCGGTGATTTCCCCCGTAAGTCTGTCCACGTCTGCGGCGGTCTCGACGGGCCAAGTGGGGGTGGTGGTCTCCATCTTTTCTTTAAAAGTGTCCCAATCCGTGATGCGACGTGGCGCAGGAGGCGCGAGTCTCGTCGGCATCTCCGATAGTACGACGAGTACCGGCTGGTGGTCCGATTGCAGCTCGTCGTCTATCACCTGCTGGGTGAGCTGGCAACCCAGGCCCTGGTGGATCACGATGTCCAGCACGTCCGGAGAGTGCGCCTGGTTGTCTGGGTAGTGTGTTGGAGTATCAGGGCCGGACACCGTGTATCCATGGGCCTCCGCGTCCGTGAAGAGTCGTCCGCCCCAGGTGTTCCGCGTCCGGCTATTCCATGCTTGGTGCTTGATATTAAAGTCACCGGCAAGGAGTGTTGGTTGTGGTGACAGCAGTAATTGTCTCAGCTCCTGCAGATTGAAGCTTGTTCTCGGTGGGTGGTAGGCAGCGTATATGTTCATGTCCTTGCCGGCGACGTGGAGTTGTATTCCCAACGCCTGGAAGGATGTGGGGTTGACCTCTGGGAGCGGTTGATGGACGACTCTTCGGTTGACCAGCACCGCCAGCCCGCGGTAGATGATGCCGAGCGGCGACTTCTCATCCCTCCTGTAGGTGAGATATCCCGGGAACCCGATCCTGTCCGCGGGCCCCAGGTGTGTCTCACCTATGAGCGCCACGTCGATCCTTTGTTCCCTGAGGAGGAGGCGGAGAGGGGCGACCTTTTTCTTCAGGCCGCGGGCATTCCAATGCAGTATCCTCAACGAACTAGACATTGTATATAGTCAGTAACTCCGTCAGTCCGTCGAGGATTACGGCGCCCGCGTCCTGTCCCTGTCTTATGGCCCTTATGAGGTCCATTAAGAGCTTGATGGCGCAGGCTGTGACTTCCTTCTGTTTGTGGTTCTGCTGGCCCTCATTCATTGAGTGGCCAGCCTGTGGTTGAATGTGCTGTCGCTGCTCGCGAGCGCCAGCTGAATGTTGATGTTTCTGTTGTTGATGTTGTTGTTGTTGTTGCTGTTGTAGTTGTTGTTGTTGCTTGGGTGGCCTTGTTTTCGGAGGAGCATCGGCCGGGGCCGCGCTCGCGGGGGGAGCGGACTTCTCCTCCCGCTTCCCTTTCCTCGGCTCACTAGCGCTAGCAGCGGCAACAGAAGGAATCACTGTTGGTAGAATGGTAGTGGTCTGTGCCTGCGCCGCGACAGGGACAGCGCCCTCTGTTGTTTGGGTCGCGGGGGGTTGGGTCTTCTTCACCCTCTTCTTACCCCCGCGCTTCTTCTTCTTCCGCCTCGAGGCAGTGGCATCCGTGGTGGGCCCGTTTGCTGCCGCCATCAGTGTGGTACTGGGGGCCTCATGGTCCTCCACGTTGGCTGCAGGCCCCTCTCTGGGTCGGCGCTGGTTCGCTGTGATGGCGACAGTGCCCGCCCGCTTGTTCGCGGCTTCTTTCTTGAACACCGGACACCTGGTGCTGCAGGCCGGGTGGTCACCCGTGCAGTTGGCGCAGGTGGCCGGCTCTTCTCTGGGGCGCGGGCACTCGCGCGCGACGTGTCCCTCGCCGCACCTCACGCAGGCGAGCGGGCGGTGGCACTGGTGCGAGCTGTGCCGGAACTTTTGGCATCTGTGGCACTGTGCGGGCCCACGTTTGCTTCTCCATGCCTCAATGCGGATGCCACGCATGCACATTAGCGTGTCAATCTCATATATCCTACGGATGTCCATCTGCCTCTTCAGCACTACATGGAATATGCAGCCGGGTCGTCCTCCGCGTGCGTTGATATTCCGCACGTACTCCGGCTCATACCCCAGTAGGCTGAGCTCCTCAGAGATGTCGGCTGGGTCCGTGTCCGCCGGCAGTCCCCTTATGGCCACCTTTAGGCTACGATCCGCCCTCAGTGAGTAGGCGAACCAGCTGGTGCCGTCCAACTTTTCCAGGTCCGTGAGATAACTTTGGACCACCCTGTATTCGTCCTCACTCTCAGGGAGGAACCTAAATCCCCCCTTGAAAGGTCGGGCGTTTGGAGGGTGACCCAACTTTATACTAAGGGCCCTAAAGTGAGCTGCCCAGCCGGTTAGCTTCTCCACCAAGAGCGGAGGGTAGCGTGACCTCTTCTCTTTCTTGTTGCCGCCTTCTGCAGTCGTGGTGGCGCTAGCGCCCTGTGCCGGGGCTGCGGCGGATGAAGGCTCTGTGCGTGTGGCGTCTTGTCCGGTGGGTGGACGGCGAGTTGCTTCGGCGAAGGTCGGCGAACCCGCCCCCGCTCTTCCGCGTGCGTCACGCTGCGGGAGCGGGGAGTCGGGGCATGGACGCTTGGCCTCTTCAGCGGCCTCGCCGTCTGAGCTTCTTGGTCTGCGCTGGGCCCTGACTTCAGACTGGAAGTCGTGGTCTAGGGCCAGCGCGTCCTCGGTACTCATCTCACTGTTGTATTCTTCTTCGTCATTAATAAAACACTGACTAACCTCTGTATCCGGGACTCCGGCAGGTAGGTCGTGGTGAGCGGGCGTCGAGTAGGAAGCCGTGGACAGGTCGCTCCCTTCCCTCGACGAACACGGAGAGAGTGCGGCTGGGGAGTCCCGGGCAGAGGCTCTCGGCGGTGGCGGCGACATGGCAACTTCGTGAGTGGTTGCTGTGGTTGCGGCGGCTGAGCCTGCCAGCAAGCGGCGAGGCGCGGGCGACGCGCTGTGCACGGCTCGGCCCGTAGCGGCGGCCGAGCGGGCGCTCGCGGACGGTAGCGCACCGGGTCTCGCGGCGGTGTGAGCGGGCGGCGCGGGGCGAGGCGCGGCGGTGGTCTGTTGCGCGAGCGCCGGACGGGGCGCAGGCGAGTTGTTGTTACGCGCGCTTGTTGCACTAGGGTGCACAGCAGAGGCGGTAGTGCGAGCAGCTGTAGTGCGGCTATGGTTCCCCGCGGGCCCCGGGGCCTGGGTTGGCGCGGGACGGGTCGCGGCGGGTTTAACCGGCACTGTTGATTGGCGCTGTAGCCTCGGATCCCTGATTGCTGTCTGCGCCTGGGACAGCGGGGTATGCGTTGGTGGTGATGGGGTGCGATAGGCAGCTCCCGTAGTGTCGGTGCTCGCTGGACGGGCACCGGGCGGCGAGCCCCCAATGTTCGGGAGCGACGTCGACCGGTCCCTCATCTGGTCGGCGGTCGGTAATATTGGTGGCGGTTCTCCTTTTCTCATCTTGGTGTCCTATGGAGGTGACACTCCGCAGCCCTACGATGAATTTAGTTGGTGGTGTAGTCCATCGAGGAGCGGAAATTTCCGTCGCTATAGTGACCGTTGGCGACGGTTTGTTCCTTTGTTCGGAAAATAACGGGCTCGGGCGGTATTCGCGAAACGCGGATTTGGCGTCTACCCACAAAAACGTTGATTTTTTTTGTGGGGACGACCAATCACGGGCGCGCTAACTAGAGCGCGATAGTACTGCGGGTCGCGGTTCACGGAACTGGGTCGCGTATGTGTACACATGCGTGTGTCACCAGCTAATCCGACTGTAATTTTTCGCCCCGAGGTCGTATTTATACTGTAACGTAAAGCTACGGAGACGGGAGGTGCGGGGGGCGAGGCGACCGACCCGATGCTCGTCGTTGGTTGGTTCTACGTTGTATCGTCGCGCGCATTACATTTTATTTTAGCATTTCCGAAATTGCATTTTATTTATTTAAGCAGGCATACTGTTATTGTAGTAAATAATATAATAATTATGCTAATAGGTCGATATGTACATAAAGACATGTATAAGACTAGTAGGATATAATTGGTAGGTACTACTGTCTTAACTAATTTAGTAAGTATGTAACAACCGAGTACCTATTCTGTTATTAATTTATTTACTTACTTACTTACTTAGGTTGTGTGTGTACTTAATGTAAATAAATACAGACTTCTGTTAAGTTAGTTAGTTAGTTAGGTAGTTAGTTAGGTAGGTAGGTAGGTAGGTAGGTAGGTAACGGTTACGTTTTTGCGACTTCCGATGTAAAGAAACATTTAATAATCTGATTCATATGTGGCCCTGAAAAGGGCCTTTTGTGTGAGCGCACAGCCTGCCACAAATTGCACACAGTCAACGTGTGTGTGTATTGTGACGTGTGCAGCTGATGCAGCAGCAGTTTAAGCGCGTTCGCCTCTGATCCTGCGCGCTAACTGGATGTCCTTGGGCATGATGGTGACACGCTTCGCGTGAATCGCGCACAGGTTGGTGTCTTCGAAGAGACCGACGAGGTAAGCTTCGCTAGCCTCCTGCAGCGCCATGACAGCGGAGCTCTGGAAACGGAGATCGGTCTTGAAGTCCTGTGCGATCTCACGTACGAGACGCTGGAACGGAAGCTTGCGGATCAGGAGCTCGGTACTCTTCTGGTAGCGACGAATCTCACGGAGGGCCACAGTGCCGGGCCTGTAGCGATGGGGTTTCTTAACGCCACCGGTGGCCGGTGCACTCTTGCGCGCAGCCTTGGTGGCGAGCTGCTTCCTCGGAGCCTTACCACCTGTGGATTTACGAGCGGTCTGCTTGGTACGCGCCATTGTAAAAACACGGAACGGGAGATGAAATAACAACAACTACACACTTCGAACGTACGAGAGCGAATAATCGCGTTCGCGTAGGTTTGGGCCTCTTTTATACCCGCGGCAATGTAGCGGGCAGGGGATCGCGCGCCCTCTACAGTGCATCGAACTAACTAACAAAACTTGTAATAAAAGAAAAAAAAAATCGACGCGAATAATATTGTAAGTAAAATAATGTTATAATACCATCATAACATTGCTTGCACTATACAGCACCTAATATCTTATTAAGTATTATGTCAAAACTGCCGTTTGATTGTATCTCAATCGACTACCTCTCTCATTTACGCGGGAAGAAATTTAGTGTGCGCATTGTGTTTTGTAAATGATTTTTGTCTCTATATCTCTATGTGCGTGAGAGAATAGCATGCATATGTACTAGGTAGGTAGGTAGGTAGGTATTTTATGTATTTATTTATTTTTCATTTGATCGATGTGAACGGTATGTAGTAAGTAGTAGTTACCTACTATGTGAGTAACCAAAGTGAGTAACGTTTTGACGAGTTTCCAATTTCAGAAATGTGAATCGATAATCACATGAACATATTTGTGGCCCTGAAAAGGGCCTTTTGTTGTTTCTCCTGCCATCCCACGGTGTGCGTGCGCGTCCAGACGTTTGTCGTGGTTTTTGTTCGCGACGACGCGTGCATCGTGCGCGTCTCGTACGTACATACATGACATACACACACACACGTACTATGTGAATGTATGCATGCACGCACATTACGAAAACACTAGCACAATTAACACACGTATCACAATCAACAAGACACACGAGCAAACGCACTGGGTTTAACACTGTATACACACACGAGGCGAGGCGTCGAGACGGAGCGTCGGCGGCTCTTGCTAGCGCTACCGACCGACCGCTCACTTGGAGCTGGTGTATTTGGTGACGGCCTTGGTGCCTTCACTGACGGCGTGCTTGGCGAGTTCACCGGGCAGCAGGAGCCTGACGGACGTCTGCACCTCCCTGGACGTGATGGTCGACCTCTTGTTGTAGTGGGCGAGGCGGGAAGCTTCGGCGGCGATACGCTCGAAGATGTCGTTCACGAACGAGTTCATGATGGACATGGCCTTGCTGGAGATACCGGTGTCTGGGTGCACCTGCTTCAACACCTTGTAGATGTAGATGGCGTAGCTCTCCTTCCTCTTGTGCTTCTTCTTCTTCTTGTCGGTCTTGGAGATGTTCTTCTGGGCTTTGCCAGACTTCTTGGCGGCTTTACCACTTGTCTTGGGCGGCATTATGGAATCGTAGAGTACACACGTGCTACCGAAACGGAGTTCAGTCGCAGTATAAATCTACAATTTTTAGAAGTCGTATTTATATGCGCGCTCGCGGTGCAAAGTTGCGGCAAGCGGTGAGTGACTCAACGCAGCGGCAGACCAATCGCAGCGCTCCTAAGCCAGAGCGCGGAGAGAGGGGATACCCGGGAGGGAGGTGAAGGGGGCGGGGTTACGCCATTTAGTGAAAAAGTAATTGTTAAAAAATATATGTACAAATGTAAAATAATACTAATTAATACCCACCCACCATAATCCTTCCTTCAGTTATTTATATTAATTACTTATGTGTAAACATTCAAATTATTTTGTACCTAATGCTCCGATGAGAAATTAATTGATCATTTCCCGATTAGATTACCTTTACTTTTAACTAAACTTGAACTCGAACATTGTGGTAAACAAACCAAGTCAACAGAGTTAGTTATGATAGGTGTAGTTACGTTTTTGTTTGACGATTACTCCGATAAAGAAATTGTCTTTGTGTTATAATATAATTGACGAATAATATTGTGGCCCTGAAAAGGGCCTTTTGTTTTGAATGCATACGAGCGGAGAGCATCGCCACAAACGACATAATACGTATTGGCATAATAAATATCATATCGATGTACGCGTGCGGGACACTCGCACGATGCACCACGGTCAGATGCCGTCGCTGTAGCACGACGACGTCTAAGCCTTCTTCTCGGTCTTCTTGGGCAGGAGCACAGCCTGGATGTTCGGCAGCACACCACCTTGGGCGATCGTCACACCGGAGAGCAGCTTGTTCAACTCCTCGTCGTTGCGGATGGCCAACTGAAGATGACGCGGGATGATCCTGGTCTTCTTGTTGTCTCTAGCAGCGTTGCCGGCCAACTCGAGGACCTCAGCAGCGAGATACTCCATCACGGCGGCCAAGTAGACGGGGGCACCGGCACCGACGCGCTCGGCGTAGTTTCCGTTACGCAGCAGCCTGTGGATACGGCCCACCGGGAACTGGAGCCCAGCACGGTTGGAACGGGACTTTGCCTTTCCCTTCACCTTGCCACCTTTACCGCGACCCGACATGGTTTGTATTTACTTCGAATGTCACACACGCAAGCAAGAAAAACGATGTAACACGCGTACGACTGTGCGCGCGACGAGTGAACCTTGTAATCTTTTTTAAGACCCCTTACGCTCGACGCTTTTATACGCGCGCCTCGCGGCTGTGTTAGTGGTGGGGGTACGCAGTTACACGAAACAAATTCATAAAGCGCGCAGGCGCGCGCAATATTTCGACCGGCGCAACGTTGTTGTTATGGGATGGGTAGAGATATCGGTAGACTAGACGTCGTTTCTATTTTTGATTTTACAACATCACTTGCTTTATGTATAAAACAAGTGAGTGAGTAGATGTGTTGCTTATTATTATAAAAGTACGTTTTGACTGTCTCTGTATTAAAGAAATGAATATTGTTCATATTCATGATAGTTTTGTTAGCCCTGAAAAGGGCTTTTTGGTGTGCGCTCGGAGAGCGCTGCGATTGAGAGCGCATGCACGCAACTCTAAGCATCTCGGTGCCTGCCGTGCCGCCGTGGTTTTTTCTTCAGTTCAGTGGTTGTGTTGTGTTGATTCTAAAGAATGCCATTGACGGTGACGAGCTCGAGACGAGTCGAGCGCGCTCCGCACCCCTTTTCCCGAGGACGTTGAACGTTGGTTAGACGTTGATGAAAACGCAAATGGCACACGCGCGCCTCTCTACCGTGCATAATAATTATAGTGCACAGTAGGTAGGCAAGACGCACGCACACTGGTGTTCAGCCGACTGCGCCGCTGTCGTCGTCGTCGGTGTAACGCGAACGCGCGACCGTTGCTTACTTCTTAGCGGCGGACGCTTTCTTGGCTGCCGGTTTAGACTTGGGTGTAGCCGCGGCCTTCTTGGGTTTAGGCGCTTTCGGCTTCTTGGTTGGCGGCTTGGCTGTCTTCTTAGCTTTAGGTGCGGCGGCGCCCTTCGCCTTGGCGGGGGCGGCGGCCTTCTTGGGTGCCGGCTTCTTCTTAGCGGCGGCGGCCTTCTTGTCCTTAGCGGCGGCTGCAGACGACTTGGCCTTGGAAGGTGAAGCCGCAGAGGCGGACGCGGCGGCGGCTGCTGCCTTCTTGGTCTTGGCTCCAGCTGCCGAGGCGGTCGCCTTCTTGGTCTTCGCGGCCGCGGAGGCGGTCGCCTTACCGGCGCCGGTCTTGCCGGCGGCGGCGGTGGCGGGTTTCTTGGACGCTGCCGATTTCGACTCGAGCTTGAAGGAACCGGAGGCGCCCTTGCCCTTGGTCTGGATCAACGCGCCAGATTCGACGGCGCTCTTCAGATATTTCCTGATGAACGGAGCCAGTTTCTCAGCGTCGACCTTGTACTGGGCCGCGATGTACTTCTTGATCGCCTGCAGGGAAGATCCGCTGCGCTCCTTCATCTCCTTGATAGCGTTGTTGACCATCTCGGATGTTTTGGGATGGGTCGGCTTCGCCTTCGGTTTCTTCGCGGCGCCGGCGCCGCCGGCCTGCCTCGCCTGCTTCTTCGCTGGTGTAGCGGGTGCCGGAGCCTCGGTAGCGACTGCTGTGTCTGCCATTTCGTAGTAGAGTACAACACGTAAACACACACACACGATAAAAAAAAAAGTTATATTATATTATAAGGGGAGAGAGACTTAGATGTCGCCACTTATAGGATTTACAAATTTCGTATACGTACGCCCAAGTACGACGGAACTTTACCGTAACGAGCGCCGCGATGTCGCGCGACGTTTTCTCGTATGAACGCTTGAAAGTTTTCACTAACACGTATCAAATAAAACAGAGAAAAGGAATAGTTAACGAGTCGCTGGGCGACGGGCGTTTGCGGTTTCGGATAGTTCATGAAGTGGAGTATGCGGACGTGCGAACGCAGGCGGAGTGCGGTGCGCGTTCGGACCGTGGCGGCGTATTATTTTGACGACTGAGTGCGAAGCGTAGGTCGGGTCGAGTTCAAAACGTTATTTTCTCTATAAAATTGATAGTTAGCCGGGAGAGAGGCCGACGCGTCAACAAGGAGGATATCGAGCTTGCGTGGCGACAGGACATCGTCGATATCACACTTCGTCGCGAAGGTATTATCGACCTAAAAGTGAAGCGTCGTAAAACACCGCGAGCGCCGAACCGCTAAGGACGGACGACTCCGTCCAGGACGTGCAACCTAATAATATACTAATAATAAAAGACGAGAGCGCCCTTCGAGGAGTGTACAGTGTGAACACTGCGATTATCGCATCAGAAAGTGTATTAAAGTGCAGCTCTACGTAAACGACAACAGGCGATACCGACCGACCGCGTGCGTACCGTACCTACACACAGACAGCGTTCTATACTCTAGACGAGTAGGCAGGCGGCAAGCCTGCAATGCTCGTAACAACGCAGTAAACATAATAATATATTACATAATACAAAAATAATACAGCTCATGAGTGTACGAGTATCCTCATAGGTAAGTAAGTACCTAACTACAGCATAATAACGCGACATAAACAAACTGCGAGCGAGCGCACGAATAGGTACCTAGGTAGGTGGATTTGTGTTGTATTGTACACAAGTGTTAGGTAGGGTGTAGGTATAATGTTATGTTCTTTTATTTTTCAGGTTCATTCGGACAGACAGACGGACGGACGGACGGACATACAGGCTGACGGCGAAGGAGGGGCGCGCCAATTTCACGCGTAAACAGTGCGCTGACATATAAATAAAGGAATCATTTTATGTTTCATTTTATCTAGTAACAAGTCTCCACCCAACCTTCTGTATGGTGTAAGTAAGTAGGTAGGTAGGTAAGCAGTGAGCAGATGATATAATTACGTTTTTTGACGAACTCCATTAAAGAAACATTTTTATTGTATCGAATCATATGCGGCCCTGAAAAGGGCCTTTTTTGATGTGCGCATCTACACACGCATGGTGGAACGGTATGATTTTGTCCGTTCACAACGAACGAACTAAAAACACACACGCGTCCGCACACACACAGTATGTAGAGTTGCTGGTTGCACAGGCGACGACACACACGGTACACAGCGGTTTAACCGCCGAATCCGTACAGGGTGCGACCCTGGCGCTTCAGAGCGTAGACGACGTCCATGGCGGTGACGGTCTTCCTCTTGGCGTGCTCGGTGTAAGTGACGGCGTCACGGATGACGTTCTCTAGGAACACTTTAAGCACACCGCGAGTCTCTTCGTAGATCAGACCGGAGATACGTTTCACGCCGCCTCTGCGAGCCAGACGACGGATGGCGGGCTTCGTGATACCTTGGATGTTATCACGAAGTACCTTCCTGTGGCGCTTGGCTCCTCCTTTTCCCAGACCCTTTCCTCCCTTACCGCGACCGGTCATCTTCTCAGCAGTGGGGTTTCAAAGTAACACGATAGTAAAATTCCGACAACACGGGTGTGCGCGCACGAAGAACGCGGACGACTGTAATTTTTCGCCCCGAGGTCGTATTTATACTGTAACGTAAAGCTACGGAGACGGGAGGTGCGGGGGGCGAGGCGACCGACCCGATGCTCGTCGTTGGTTGGTTCTACGTTGTATCGTCGCGCGCATTACATTTTATTTTAGCATTTCCGAAATTGCATTTTATTTATTTAAGCAGGCATACTGTTATTGTAGTAAATAATATAATAATTATGCTAATAGGTCGATATGTACATAAAGACATGTATAAGACTAGTAGGATATAATTGGTAGGTACTACTGTCTTAACTAATTTAGTAAGTATGTAACAACCGAGTACCTATTCTGTTATTAATTTATTTACTTACTTACTTACTTAGGTTGTGTGTGTACTTAATGTAAATAAATACAGACTTCTGTTAAGTTAGTTAGTTAGTTAGGTAGTTAGTTAGGTAGGTAGGTAGGTAGGTAGGTAGGTAACGGTTACGTTTTTGCGACTTCCGATGTAAAGAAACATTTAATAATCTGATTCATATGTGGCCCTGAAAAGGGCCTTTTGTGTGAGCGCACAGCCTGCCACAAATTGCACACAGTCAACGTGTGTGTGTATTGTGACGTGTGCAGCTGATGCAGCAGCAGTTTAAGCGCGTTCGCCTCTGATCCTGCGCGCTAACTGGATGTCCTTGGGCATGATGGTGACACGCTTCGCGTGAATCGCGCACAGGTTGGTGTCTTCGAAGAGACCGACGAGGTAAGCTTCGCTAGCCTCCTGCAGCGCCATGACAGCGGAGCTCTGGAAACGGAGATCGGTCTTGAAGTCCTGTGCGATCTCACGTACGAGACGCTGGAACGGAAGCTTGCGGATCAGGAGCTCGGTACTCTTCTGGTAGCGACGAATCTCACGGAGGGCCACAGTGCCGGGCCTGTAGCGATGGGGTTTCTTAACGCCACCGGTGGCCGGTGCACTCTTGCGCGCAGCCTTGGTGGCGAGCTGCTTCCTCGGAGCCTTACCACCTGTGGATTTACGAGCGGTCTGCTTGGTACGCGCCATTGTAAAAACACGGAACGGGAGATGAAATAACAACAACTACACACTTCGAACGTACGAGAGCGAATAATCGCGTTCGCGTAGGTTTGGGCCTCTTTTATACCCGCGGCAATGTAGCGGGCAGGGGATCGCGCGCCCTCTACAGTGCATCGAACTAACTAACAAAACTTGTAATAAAAGAAAAAAAAAATCGACGCGAATAATATTGTAAGTAAAATAATGTTATAATACCATCATAACATTGCTTGCACTATACAGCACCTAATATCTTATTAAGTATTATGTCAAAACTGCCGTTTGATTGTATCTCAATCGACTACCTCTCTCATTTACGCGGGAAGAAATTTAGTGTGCGCATTGTGTTTTGTAAATGATTTTTGTCTCTATATCTCTATGTGCGTGAGAGAATAGCATGCATATGTACTAGGTAGGTAGGTAGGTAGGTATTTTATGTATTTATTTATTTTTCATTTGATCGATGTGAACGGTATGTAGTAAGTAGTAGTTACCTACTATGTGAGTAACCAAAGTGAGTAACGTTTTGACGAGTTTCCAATTTCAGAAATGTGAATCGATAATCACATGAACATATTTGTGGCCCTGAAAAGGGCCTTTTGTTGTTTCTCCTGCCATCCCACGGTGTGCGTGCGCGTCCAGACGTTTGTCGTGGTTTTTGTTCGCGACGACGCGTGCATCGTGCGCGTCTCGTACGTACATACATGACATACACACACACACGTACTATGTGAATGTATGCATGCACGCACATTACGAAAACACTAGCACAATTAACACACGTATCACAATCAACAAGACACACGAGCAAACGCACTGGGTTTAACACTGTATACACACACGAGGCGAGGCGTCGAGACGGAGCGTCGGCGGCTCTTGCTAGCGCTACCGACCGACCGCTCACTTGGAGCTGGTGTATTTGGTGACGGCCTTGGTGCCTTCACTGACGGCGTGCTTGGCGAGTTCACCGGGCAGCAGGAGCCTGACGGACGTCTGCACCTCCCTGGACGTGATGGTCGACCTCTTGTTGTAGTGGGCGAGGCGGGAAGCTTCGGCGGCGATACGCTCGAAGATGTCGTTCACGAACGAGTTCATGATGGACATGGCCTTGCTGGAGATACCGGTGTCTGGGTGCACCTGCTTCAACACCTTGTAGATGTAGATGGCGTAGCTCTCCTTCCTCTTGTGCTTCTTCTTCTTCTTGTCGGTCTTGGAGATGTTCTTCTGGGCTTTGCCAGACTTCTTGG
>OW799229.2:11645330-11755631 GCA_941918905.2 Xestia sexstrigata | reverse complement strand
CCACCGACGATTGCAAGGCAGACCCCTCACACCCTCACGGGTGTGGGG
Organism: Xestia sexstrigata; assembly: GCA_941918905.2. Taxonomy (NCBI): domain Eukaryota; kingdom Metazoa; phylum Arthropoda; class Insecta; order Lepidoptera; family Noctuidae; genus Xestia; species Xestia sexstrigata. The sequence goes on along the minus strand of OW799229.2, from coordinate 11,755,583 downwards.
GGTCGGGAATGACCGACGAAGGTGACGGGTGCAATGCGGGCGAAGGCACCCCCGCGCCTGTCGCCCGCCCGTCACCATGAGGAGAGAGGGCTTGACGCCTTCTCCCCCTTCTTCGTCTGCGGAGCGCCGCAGCGAGAGGATCGTCCTCCCGCGCTTGCTCCGAGAGAGGGCGGTTTGGGGAGAAACACACCCCCACCATCGCTATCTCTCCCCACGCGGCGGCCACGTATCCCGGTCCCCTCTCTAAGAGCGAGAGGGGAGGGGAGTCTGTGGAAGACCGCGCCACAAACGCCACTAAGCATGCGGTGCAGAGGATGCGATGTTCGACTGTGTCCATCAGTCGGACATCGCACCCTCCTCCGCAGCCGCCGCAGGAACGGCGGTGTTAGCGGCAGCAGCAGGCGCAGGCCCGGTCGGCGCCTGCGCTTTGCCACGCTTAGGGGGAGGAATACACTTCCTCCCCTTCATTACGTGGCCCGATCGGTGGCCACTGGCGGCACACACCGCACAGTGCGGCGTGGCGGCCTTGCAGGAGGCGGCTTTGTGGCCCTCCTTGCCGCAGCGGTAGCATGTGTCCGTCCTGTCTACCTTGGACGGACACAGAGGCCTGGTGTGGCCGATGCCGAAGCACCGGAAGCACCGCAGAGGCTGGTCCTCGAGTGCCCGGACTGCGCCCGAGCTGAATCCGACTTGAAGCCGTCCTTTCGCAAGGACGGCTTTGGCAGCGGCGATTGGGCACTCGAGGCGGATGGTGCCCATACCACCGCGGCCGGGCCTTATGTCCCGGCCTTGGACCGCCGCGGCGCCACAGCCCCCTACCGCTGCGACCGCCGCCACCACCTCCTCCTTGGTGACGGAGTCATCTAGCTCCGTCACCTCAATGGCCGCTGACTTGACCGGCCGGGCCACCTTGGCAGAGTCCGCGATGACCTCTTGCAGCTTGGCTGCAAATAGGTCCGCGCGGGCACCCCCTTCGGCCCCCGGGAACTCGAATATTCGAGCCCCGGCTTGGGTCCGCCGGCAGGACACACTGCCGATCCCCAGTTGGGTGGGATCGGCATTGTTACGGGCCCGCACCAAAATGGAGGCGTAGGTCTCCCCTCGCCCCGCAGCCTCCGCGGTGAGCGTCACCACGACGGCTGCGGTTTTCGGAGGGACCAGCTGCCCCTTTCCCTTCACTTTCCTCTTTCCCCCTCCTCCAGTCTTGCCCTCGCCGGTCGCCTGTGACTGGCTGGGAGTGGCGGTGGTGGGGGCGGCAGGGACGGCCGTCGTCGACTTTTTGCCCTTCCCCTTCCCCTTACGGGCCACTTCCGTCCAGTCGTTGGACGGGGTGGTCGAAGGGAGAAGGGCATCTTCCGCCTTGGACGAGGACGGCTCCGGCTCAGACTGCCTCTTATCCGCCGCAAGCGGCGGTCGGAGGCGCTTCTCCGGCAGGAGCCGGTCCTCTATAGCCTCAAAGCAGGCTCTCGTGAAGGCCCTCTCCTCCATAACAACCTTGCGGACGATATCCTCAAGGTTGGCAGTGGAGGCAGGGCCCTCTGCCGCAGGGCTCGCCTTGGCCCGTGGTGGCCGGGCCGAGGCAGGGCCCTCTGCCACAGGGCTCGCCTGGGCCTGTTGTGGCCGGGCCGTGGCTTCAGCGAGCTTTTGGTGAAGCTGGCTGACCTCCGACTGCAGACAATTTATTCTTGCCTGCAGTTGCCGCGTCTCGTCAGTGGTCGTCCGCTTCACCAACTCAGCGACGACACCACGCAGGCTCGCGGCCCTGCACTTTAGGGCCTTTTGGAACGTGCCCTTTAGGTTGGAGGACTTAGAGGCGACCTCCATGATCCCCTCCTCGTCCTCCTCCGCCATCCTCTGCAGCTCCTCTGGCTTGAGGACTTCCCGGAGTTTAGCGGCCAACTTGTCCGCCCTCTCCTGCCTTCCGGCACCCGACACCTGAAGCATCTTGGCACCCGTGGCTGCGGTCCTGAAGACGAAACCAGCCGGGGTCCCAAACTCGCTAAATTGCAGCTTCTGCTTCATTTCCGCCAGGACCGACTTGTAGGTCACTCCCCTGCTTACGGCTTCGGGCTGCAGTGTAATAACTACAGCCTCAGAGCGTGGGGTAGTGACCCTGGGTGGCCTCGTGCCCTCCGGTTGAGTCGGTACCTGGGGCGGTGTCGGCTGCAGTGCGCTCTTTTTGCGCCCCCTCTTCACCACCGTCGTCCAGGCCTCCTGGGTGGGAGGTGCGGTCGCCGGTAGCGCGGCCTCTTGGGAGGTAGGAGGCGCGGTCGCACCCGCCGCCGCCTTCTTCTTCTTCTTCTTTTTGCGGCGGCCCTCTTCACGCTGCGCAAACGCTTCCCCCAAAACTTGGAGGGAGCGACCGTAACTGCTTGCGGTGTGTCGTCCGACTCCGACATGCACACCCTCTCCAGGACCACGCGTGGCTCCGCTGGAGCCTCTACTTCCGTCCTCAATGAAGCAGCGCCGCAGTCTGACATTGCGTCTGCGTCCACCGCGCGGCGCTCACCCGGTTTTCTTTCAGGTGGTTTGAAAGAGATCAGGTCTGAGAAAGACCGTGATCTTGAGCCTCCTCGGCCCTCGTTGCCTTTGGCAAGCGGAAGACGATTGTTGCCCTCCCCAGAATACGGGGGGCTTGACGATCCCGAAGGGATCGTGGCGGATTCTCCAGCTGCTGAGCAGCTGGTACCGCCCTGGGGTAAATCTTTGCAATGCGTCTTTTTCATGGTGGTTGTTTGTTTTTCCTTTTAAGGGTGTGGTCCCTGTCTCCCTACGTCATAAATATATAAACACAATAAACATATCTAATATATATACATACATACATATATATATATTCCACCCCTCCCCCTTGACCCTCCATCACGACATCTATCACGCTCACAGTCACGTCTGATGGGCAGACGCATACCAGAGGGCGACGAATGCCGTGATCCAAGATGAAGGAGGACCCCCAACCCTGATTCACTCCCCCAGAACTTCGAGGAGTGAATCTCTTATCACGTACCGTCCGATGAGCCCGCTCCGTGAGCCATCGCACGGCACACGACGTTTAAACGCAGCCCTGATTCACTCCCCGAGAACTTCGAGGAGTAAATCACTAATCACACGTACCGTCCGACAAGCCCGCTCCGTGAGCCATCGCACGGTACATGACGATATCCCCGACCCCTGATCCACATCGCACCTCGCATGATAGACCCGCTCCGTCCGAATATTAGCCGCGGCAGTAACACTCCCCGGGGAATAAAAGGAAATTTTAATTTCCTTTCATTCCCCGGAGAAGGATACTGCCGCGCCCAGGGTGCACCGGCCCAGCAGCTGCTCTTCCCTCCAGACGTATCGAGAGGGACCAGCAGCCACTAGGCACACGTGGAGGAATTCTGACGCACCCCAACCTAACCTAACCTTTTTTTTTTTTTTTTTTTTTTTTTTTTACGCTGGGAAAAAATGCATTACGCATACCCTCCCATCGGGGGACGGGAGGGGTATGTGGGACTCCCCGGGCGGACCCGGTATACCCACTAAAACGACCCAGCGCATTCCCGCTTCGTCCAAGTGGCGGGGGACTGGGAAACCGGCACAGCCTTCACTTCCAGTCCTCCGCCGACGATTGCAAGGCAGACCCCTCACACCCTCACGGGTGTGGGGGGGTCGGGAATGACCGACGAAGGTGACGGGTGCAATGCGGGCGAAGGCACCCCCGCGCCTGTCGCCCGCCCGTCACCATGAGGAGGGAGGGCTCGACGCCTTCTCCCCCTTCTTCGTCTGCGGAGCGGCGCAGCGAGAGGATCGTCCTCCCGCGCGCGCTCCGCCTCCTCCTTTTGCGAGAGTACGTCCTCGCAAAAGGAGGCTACCGCTGACCAGGCCTCCTCGCTCCCCAGCATGGCGTCGACCACGCCGGGAAGCGAGAGGTCCGGTCCGACCACCGCGGTCAGACCACGGCGCAGCTCGGACCATGCCGGGCACACCTCAAGGGTGTGCTGCGCCGTGTCCTCTGCTGCGCCGCAGTCGTGGCACGCCGGGGTCTCCTCCCTCCCGATCCGGTGCAGGTGCGATCCGAAGCAGCCGTGCCCGGACAACACCTGCACCAGACGGAAAGAGAGGAAACCGTGGGACCGCTCGAGCCAGCCCTTCAGGACCGGACCAAGCGCGTCCAACGTCCGGCGGCCAAAGGCGGCGTTGGCGAGGTCCTCCGTCCAATGGAGGACGATGGCGTCCTTCGCCTCCTGCCGCACGGCCTCCCGCTCTTCGGCGACGGGGCGCTCCCCGAGCGCCTTCCGGTGCGCCGTCCACTCGTACACTCTGGCGAGCACCCATGCCTCCAACTCCCAAGGAGGGGTGCCGGCCAGAGCGCACGCCGCCGAAAAGCCCACCGAGCGGAAAGCCCTCGCCACCCGCTGTGCAATGGCCCGCTGGGGCCTGCGGATGGCGGTCGCATTCTCCCTTCTATGGAGGGAGTCCGCCCAGATGGGCGCCCCGTAAAGGGCCATGCTCCGCAAGATGCTGGCATAGAGGCGCCGGCATTTCGCCTTGGGCCCCCCCAGGTTTGGGAGGAGCCACGAGAGGGCGTCCGCGGCCTTCAACAGGCGCGTCGACAGTCCGCTGAAGTGCGGGCCGAAGCGCCACCTGTCGTCCAGCACCAGCCCCAGATATTTCATCTGGGGCTGGACCCCTATACGGACGCCCTCCACGACGATGTGGGCGTCGGGAGGGCAGCGCTGCCGGGGACCGCGAAAGTACACGGCCTCCGTCTTGTGCAGCGCCACCTTCATTACGTGGCCCGATCGGCGGCCACTGGCGGCACACACCGCACAGTGCGGCGTGGTGGCCTTGCAGGAGGCGGCTTTGTGGCCCTCCTTGCCGCAGCGGTAGCATGTGTCCGTCCTGTCTACCTTGGACGGACACAGAGGCCTGGTGTGGCCGATGCCGAAGCACCGGAAACACCGCAGAGGCTGGTCCTCGAGTGCCCGGACTGCGCCCGAGCTGAACCCGACTTGAAGCCGTCCTTTCGCAAGGACGGCTTTGGCAGCGGCGATTGGGCACTCGAGGCGGATGGTGCCCATACCACCGCGGCCGGGCCTTATGTCCCGGCCTTGGACCGCCGCGGCGCCACAGCCCCCTACCGCTGCGACCGCTGCCACTACCTCCTCCTTGGTGACGGAGTCATCTAGCTCCGTCACTTCAATGGCCGCCGACTTGACCGGCCTGGCCACCTTGGCAGAGTCCGCGATGACCTCTTGCAGCTTGGCTGCAAAGAGGTCCGCGCGGGCACCCCCTTCGGCCCCCGGGAACTCGAATATTCGAGCCCCGGCTTGGGTCCGCCGGCAGGACACACTGCCGATCCCCAGTTGAGTGGGATCGGCATTGGTACGGGCTCGCACCAAAATGGAGGCGTAGGTCTCCCCTCGCCCCGCAGCCTCCGCGGTGAGCGTCACCACGACGGCCGCGGTTTTCGGGGGGACCAGCTGCCCCTTGCCCTTCACTGTCCCCTTTCCACTGCTTCCACCCTTGTCCTCGCCGGTCGCCTGTGACTGGCTGGGAGCGGCGGTGGCGGGGGCGGCAGGGACGGCCGTCGCCGACTTTTTGCCCTTCCCCTTCCCCTTACGGGCCACTTTCGTCCAGTCATTGGACGGGGTGGTCGAAGGGAGAAGGGCATCTTCCGCCTTGGACGAGCACGGCTCCGGCTCAGATTGCCTCTTATCCGCCGCAAGCGGCGGTCGGAGGCGCTTCTCCGGCAGGAGCCGGTCTTCTATGGCCGTAAAGCAGGCTCTCGTGAAGGCCCTCTCCTCCATAACAACCTTGCGGATGATATCCTCAAGGTTGGCAGTGGAGGCAGGGCCCTCTGCTGCAGGGCTCGCCTTGGCCCGTGGTGGCCAGGCCGAGGCAGGGCCCTCTGCCACTGGGCTCGCATTTGCCTGTTGTGGCCGGGCCGTGGCTTCAGCGAGCTTCTGGTGAAGCTGGCTGACCTCCGACTGCAGACAATCTATTCTTGCCTGCAGTTGCCGCGTCTCGTCGGTGGTCGTCCGCTTCACCAACTCAGCGACGACACCACGCAGGCTCGCGGCCCTGCACTTTAGGGCCTTTTGAAAAGTGCCCTTCAGGTTGGAGGACTTAGAGGCGACCTCTATGATCCCCTCCTCGTCCTCCTCCGCCATCCTCTGCAGCTCTACCAGAGACTGGTCCGCGTACAGAACGCGTGACGCACCGTACCCGGACTTGGCCCTAACGACGTGCGCACGCTTCTCCTTGGCGGCAACCCGCTCCTCCAGCTCTTGCTGGAGCTGCGCCTTCCGGGCCAGGTCCACCTGGCGCTGGGCGTCCGCGAGCCCAACGACGTGGGTATCCGCGGGCGTTGTCGTCGGCTTTTTAGCCTTCGACAACGGTTTGGACCCCGAAGCCGAGGAGCTCTCGGACCCACAGCTCAGGAAGACCCGCTTCCGCGATAGAGAGCCGCTCGCATCCGACACTCCAACAACCGAGTCGCTGTCAGACGACTCTGCCCCACCGAAGTAGCTAGCCGCAGACGGCGCGCGGCTAGACTCTGATGCTGGAGCGTCGGGGTGGCCCTGAGAAGGGCCTTTCGGTTGGCCCTGAGAAGGGCCTTTTGGTTGGCCCTGAGAAGGGCCGTTTGGTTGGCCCTGAGAAGGGCCTTTTGGTTTTAAAAATCGCCCGCAGGCGTCCCGCGTAGGATTCGGCATTGCCTCCGCAGGTTCGTAGTCAACAAGTCAAGATAAAATAAGCTACGAGAGCACAGAGCACTTTAGCCAACCCAGTCTGCCACTCCGTTACGGTGGTCAGAACTGGGCTGTTTCCAGGGGACACGACGTGGACGTAAGCTCTGTGGGGGGGTCCCCCAACCTAACCTAACCTTTTTTTTTTTTTTTTTTTTTTTTTTTTTTTTTTTCTCGATGTGGAAATCCTCAATGGATGTCAGACTCGTACTGACTAAAACCACACCGGTGTTCCCTCGCACACTTGTGTCGGGGGGCAGCGGGAACTGATGCGACTTCCGCTGCCCCCGACTAGTGCCGGCCCGCTTGACCTGCGGGTCTCGTCCCGGGAGGAGTGAGGTGTAAGACTCCCCCCGCTACTTCCAAGAGAGGCGCGCGTGGAACACAACGCGCCGCCGTCTCGGGTCCATTGTGATAGGGGGCGACGGATGTCCCCGAATCCGTCGCCCCTGGACCAATTTAGGGGGGCCGGAAGAGGGCGTTGTCAGCCCTCTGCCGACGCCCGGGACGTCTGCTGCGGGATGGATGGGGGCTCGTGATCTCCCTTTCCCTTTCCGCAGCTTCCTTCTGCGACATGACGTCTCCCTGAAACGTCAGGGAGCCGTGCTTCCTCCCGAGCCAGTCGTCGAGTACTGGCCGGATCGCTTCGACTGTGTCGAGGCCGGCGGTGGGGAGTTCTAGCCTCCCCCGCCATTCCGCCACCATGACTTGTCGGAGCTGAGACCGGTACACTGTTATTTGTCGCTGCACCAGTCTTTCGCCCCGATGTTTGGCCTCCTCGCGCCACAGGTATAGTGTCGCGAGGGTCTTCGCCTCCAGGTCCCACGGCGGGGATCCGGCCAGTACGCAAGCCGCCTCGTAGGAGATCGTGCGATATCCCCGTACGACCCTGACAGCCATTGCTCTCTGCGGTCTGCGCAGAACTGCGATAGTGCGGGCCGTCAGGTCTGTCGCCCATATCGGGGCCCCGTAAAGGGCCATCGATCGCACGATCCCCACATACAACCGCCTGCAGGCGGAGCTCGGGCCCCCCAGATTGGGAAGCAGCGTTGACAGCGCGCCCGCCGCGCCCATCAACTTGGGCACCAGCCGCTGAAAGTGGGGGCCAAAGTCCCAACGGCTGTCGAGCACCAATCCAAGGTACTTCATGGTTGACCCGACAGCGATCCGAACCCCCCCGACCACAATGTGTGATCCCAACGGTGGTGCCCGCCGGGGGCGCTCCGAGTCCCCTTCTCACGGGTGTGGGGGCGTCGGGAATGACCGACGAAGGTGACGGCTGCAATGCGGGCGAAGGCACCCCCGCGCCTGTCGCCCGCCCGTCACCATGAGGAGGGAGGGCTCGACGCCTTCTCCCCCTTCTTCGTCTGCGGAACGGCGCAGCGAGAGGATCGTCCTCCCGTGCGCGCTCCGCCTCCTCCTTTTGCGAGAGTACGTCCTCGCAAAAGGAGGCTACCGCTGACCAGGCCTCCTCGCTCCCCAGCATGGCGTCGACCACGCCGGGAAGCGAGAGGTCCGGTCCGACCACCGCGGTCAGACCACGGCGCAGCTCGGACCATGCCGGGCACACCTCAAGGGTGTGCTGCGCCGTGTCCTCTGCTGCGCCACAGTCGTGGCACGCCGGGGTCTCCTCCCTCCCGATCCGGTGCAGGTGCGATCCGAAGCAGCCGTGCCCGGACAACACCTGCACCAGACGGAAAGAGAGGAAACCGTGGGACCGCTCGAGCCAGCCCTTCAGGACCGGACCAAGCGCGTCCAACGTCCGGCGGCCAAAGGCGGCGTTGGCGAGGTCCTCCGTCCAATGGAGGACGATGGCGTCCTTCGCCTCCTGCCGCACGGCCTCCCGCTCTTCGGCGACGGGGCGCTCCCCGAGCGCCTTCCGGTGCGCCGTCCACTCGTACACTCTGGCGAGCACCCATGCCTCCAACTCCCAAGGAGGGGTGCCGGCCAGAGCGCACGCCGCCGAAAAGCCCACCGAGCGGTAAGCCCTCGCCACCCGCTGTGCAATGGCCCGCTGGGGCCTGCGGATGGCGGTCGCATTCTCCCTTCTATGGAGGGAGTCCGCCCAGATGGGCGCCCCGTAAAGGGCCATGCTCCGCAAGATGCTGGCATAGAGGCGCCGGCATTTCGCCTTGGGCCCCCCCAGGTTTGGGAGGAGCCACGAGAGGGCGTCCGCGGCCTTCAACAGGCGCGTCGACAGTCCGCTGAAGTGCGGGCCGAAGCGCCACCTGTCGTCCAGCACCAGCCCCAGATATTTCATCTGGGGCTGGACCCCTATACGGACGCCCTCCACGACGATGTGGGCGTCGGGAGGGCAGCGCTGCCGGGGACCGCGAAAGTACACGGCCTCCGTCTTGTGCAGCGCCACCTTCAATCCCAGGCGGCGGATCCTCTCTGCCACCAAGGATCCGCCAGCCGAGGCCAGACAGGCCGCATCCCCGAAGTTCCTCCCCCGGGCAGTGAGGAGAGTGTCGTCCGCGTAGCAGATGACACTCGTGCCCGGGAGGAGGGCTCCCCGCAAGAGCCAGTTGAACCCGATGTTCCACAAGGGGGGGCCAAGCACCGACCCCTGTGGAACACCGGACTCTGCCCCGTAGCGCCTCACGGTGGCCGTTTTGTCTACGAAGAGGACCTCTCGGTCCTCCAAGTAGCTGGCCAGGAGATCCCGCAGATATTGGGGCACTCCGTGATACCGGAGCGCCTCCAAAATCGTCGAGTGGGGGACGGAGTTGAAGGCTTTGGCAATGTCGAATGACACCGCCAGCACTCCGTCCCCCGCATCCACCGCCTCCTTCACCTGGCCCTTCAGTAGGGCCAGCGCGTCGATCGTCGAACGCCCACGACGGAAACCGTATTGGGCGTCCGACAGATCCGGCCCTACCCCCCGCAAATGGCTGTCCAGCCTCCCGGCGACAATCCCCTCGAACAATTTACCGACCTCATCGAGCAGAACGATGGGCCGGTATGCCGAGGGGGAGTCCACCGGGCGTCCCTCTTTTCGGAGGAGGCATAGCTGCCCCTCCTTCCACAGTTTCGGGAACCTCCCAGCCGTAAAACACGCACTGAAGAGGTCCCGAAACCTGTCCTCCATTTGGGAGGCGGCGATTGCCACCACCCGTGCGGGGACACCGTCCGGTCCGGGGGCGGTCTTCTTTGCACGGAGGCTCAGAACCCCCTCGCAGAATTCCGCCGACGTCACCGGGGGGACCTCCGCCTCCGGTGGAGCCGCCCCTTGCGGGGGATCCATCGTTGGTGGGGCGAAGTCAGTCCTGCGCGGAAACAGGGACCGGACCACCCCATCCAACAATGCTGGCTCGAGGGTCTCCGACAGTGGGGGACCATAGGGGCGGAGCTGGTTCCGCGCCGCCTTATATGGTCTCCCATAGGGATCCCTGTCGAGACCCTCCAGCATCTCGGCCCTCGCCGAGTCTTGCGCATCGCCCATTGCAGACTTGAGGGCCACCGTAGCCTCTCGGTAAGAGGCGTGCAGGCGGTCCTCCTCTGCCCGGACTCGGTTTTGGGCGCTGCGCCGTCGGCTCCGCGTGTAGGCCCTTCTGGCCGCCACGCAGGTGGCCCGTAGTCTCGCTAGCTCCTCCGTCCACCAGTAGACGGCACGACGGGGAGGCGGACGGCGAGACCGAGGCATGCTGGAGTTGCACACCTCGGTCAAGGACCCCCTGAGCCGGACCGCTGCGGCGTCAACGTCCGGGACCTCCTCGACAGGGGGAGGCGAGAGCCAGTCCTGGAGAAAGGCGGCCTCCTTGGCTGCCTCCCGGTCCAGGCGGGTGAGTGCCCACCGCGGGAAGGGAGATTGCCCAGCGCGGGCCGTCCCCCTCCCCTGCTGGGTGGAGATGTCGAACCGCACGTAACGGTGGTCCGACAAGGTCTCCACCAGCTCCACCCGCCAGTTCACGACGCGGGCGGCCAGCGCGGGGGTGGCAAACGACACATCCACCACCGACCCGCCATGTTGTCGCACACACGTGTGGACCGCCCCCCTGTTGAGGAGGGACACACCGCACGAGGCTGCCCAAAACTGGACGGCGCGTCCCCGGACGTTGCAACCGGCGGCCGGGTTGCCCCAGGCCACCGACTTGGCGTTTAGGTCGCCCAACACCACGACCTGGCGTGGCGCCGCCCTCCCTACGACAGCAGTGAGGACTTCGAGGAAATCCTCAAAGTCCGAGAGAGGGCGGTTCGGGGAGAAATACACCCCCACCATCACTATCTCTCCCCACGCGGCGGCCACGTATCCCGGTCCCCTCTCTAAGAGCGAGAGGGGAGGGGAGTCTGTGGAAGACCGCGCCACCAACGCCACCAAGCCGTCCCGGTCGCCCAGCCAACGGCCAGGGACCGAGTAGGGTTCGGCGACCACCGCCAAGTCCACCAACCACTCAGCCATGGTCTGCATCAGCAGATCCTGGGCTGTCCCGCAGTGGTTGGTGTTCGCCTGAAGGATGCGATGTTCGACTGTGTCCATCAGTCGGACATCGCACCCTCCTCCGCAGCCGCCGCAGGAACGGCGGTGTTAGCGGCAGCAGCAGGCGCAGGCCCGGTCGGCACCTGCGCTTTGCCACGCTTAGGGGGAGGAATACACTTCCTCCCCTTCATTACGTGGCCCGATCGGCGGCCACTGGCGGCACACACCGCACAGTGCGGCGTGGCGGCCTTGCAGGAGGCGGCTTTGTGGCCCTCCTTGCCGCAGCGGTAGCATGTGTCCGTCCTGTCTACCTTGGACGGACACAGAGGCCTGGTGTGGCCGGTGCCGAAGCACCGGAAGCACCGCAGAGGCTGGTCCTCGAGTGCCCGGACTGCGCCCGAGCTGAACCCGACTTGAAGCCGTCCTTTCGCAAGGACGGCTTTGGCAGCGGCGATTGGGCACTCGAGGCGGATGGTGCCCATACCACCGCGGCCGGGCCTTATGTCCCGGCCTTGGACCGCCGCGGCGCCACAGCCCCCTACCGCTGCGACCGCCGCCACCACCTCCTCCTTGGTGACGGAGTCATCTAGCTCCGTCACCTCAATGGCCGCTGACTTGACCGGCCGGGCCACCTTGGCAGAGTCCGCGATGACCTCTTGCAGCTTGGCTGCAAAGAGGTCCGCGCGGGCACCCCCTTCGGCCCCCGGGAACTCGAATATTCGAGCCCCGGCTTGGGTCCGCCGGCAGGACACACTGCCGATCCCCAGTTGGGTGGGATCGGCATTGTTACGGGCCCGCACCAAAATGGAGGCGTAGGTCTCCCCTCGCCCCGCAGCCTCCGCGGTGAGCGTCACCACGACGGCCGCGGTTTTCGGGGGGACCAGCTGCCCCTTGCCCTTCACTGTCCCCTTTCCCCTGCCTCCACCCTTGCCCTCGCCGGTCGCCTGTGACTGGCTGGGAGCGGCGGTGGCGGGGGCGGCAGGGGCGGCCGTCGCCGACTTTTTGCCCTTCCCCTTCCCCTTACGGGCCACATTCGTCCAGTCGTTGGACGGGGTGGTCGAAGGGAGAAGGGCATCTTCCGCCTTGGACGAGGACGGCTCCGGCTCAGACTGCCTCTTATCCGCCGCAAGCGGTGGTCGGAGGCGCTTCTCCGGCAGGAGCCGGTCCTCTATAGCCTCAAAGCAGGCTCTCGTGAAGGCCCTCTCCTCCATAACAACCTTGCGGATGATATCCTCAAGGCTGGCAGTGGAGGCAGGGCCCTCTGCCGCAGGGCTCGCCTGGGCCCGTAGTGGCCGGGCCGAGGCAGGGCCCTCTGCCACAGGGCTCGCCTTGGCCTGTTGTGGCCGGGCCGTGGCTTCAGCGAGCTTCTGGTGAAGCTGGCTGACCTCCGACTGCAGACAATCTATTCTTGCCTGCAGTTGCCGCGTCTCGTCGGTGGTCGACCGCTTCACCAACTCAGCGACGACACCACGCAGGCTCGCGGCCCTGCACTTTAGGGCCTTTTGAAAAGTGCCCTTCAGGTTGGAGGACTTAGAGGCGACCTCTATGATCCCCTCCTCGTCCTCCTCCGCCATCCTCTGCAGCTCTACCAGAGACTGGTCCGCGTACAGAACGCGTGACGCACCGTACCCGGACTTGGCCCGGGCGACGTGCGCACGCTTCTCCTTGGCGGCAACCCGCTCCTCCAGCTCTTGCTGGAGCTGCGCCTTTCGGGCCAGGTCTACCTGGCGCTGGGCGTCCGCGAGCCCAACGACGTGGGTGTCCGCGGCCGTTGTCGTCGGCTTTTTAGCCTTCGACAACGGTTTGGACCCCGAAGCCGAGGAGCTCTCGGACCCACAGCTCAGGAAGACCCGCTTCCGCGATCGAGAGCCGCTCGCATCCGACACTCCAACAACCGAGTCGCTGTCAGACGACTCTGCCCCACCGAAGTAGCTAGCCGCAGACGGCGCGCGGCTAGGCTCTGATGCTGGAGCGTCGGGGTGGCCCTGAGAAGGGCCTTTTGGTTGGCCCTGAGAAGGGCCGTTTGGTTGGCCCTGAGAAGGGCCTTTTGGTTGGCCCTGAGAAGGGCCTTTGGGTTGGCCCTGAGAAGGGCCTTTTGGTTGGCCCTGAGAAGGGCCGTTTGGTTGGCCCTGAGAAGGGTCTTTTGGTTTTAAAAAACGCCCGGAGGCGTCCCGCGTGGGTTTAGGCATAGCCTCCGCAGGATCGTAGATAAAAACAAGGCAAAGATAAAATAAGCTACGAGAGCACAGAGCACTTTAGCCAACCCAGTCTGCCACTCCGTTACGGTGGTCAGAACTGGGCTGTTTCCAGGGGACACGACGTGGACGTAAGCTCTGTGGGGGGTCCCCCTAACCTAACCTAACCTAACCTAACCTAACCTAACCAGTCACACGGCACCCCCCGCCGTGATCGGATCACTTTTAAGCCGCTCCGCGCTCGAAAAATCCTTAAAAATAGTCAAAGTGACCAAAACCACCCGTGTTTTTGTTTAAAGTTGCGCGCTAAAAAGATAGTACTGCGAGTGAAGAAATTTTTCAAATCGGTGGAAAACTCGCGAAGTTACAAACGAAAAACCAGAAATTTAACCTCAAAAGTGACCTCAAAAAGTTAAAAAGTGAAACGCTGCTCGATCTAGATCGGTGACCTAGTGTTTTTGGATTGCCCTTCAAAGCACCTGGACAAGCTCCACATCCTGGCTGAGTCCGGGAGTTTTCCCGTGAAAACTCGCTGAGATACAGGAGAGAAAGGAAAATCCACGTGGACACGAGGTCAAGTTCCAGCAGTCGGAGGGGAAAACCGAAAACGGGAATAGGCGCAGGAAGCCATACCCTTTTACCCGACACCTCGATCACCGAAATTGGACCATCCACCTGGAAGATACAAGGTTTTCAAAATTATTAAAACATATCTAAAGTTTCAACCCTCTATAATTCAAAATTTAAATCGACAACATAGTATTTTTTGGACTCTATAAAACAGTGCATAACATAAAGAACCCAAGTGCAAAATTTCAGATTTTTCAGACTAGTAAATAAAAAGTTATAAATTTTCAATAAATTCCCTACAAATATTTAAATAATTAAATATACCTTTTAAAAATCAGGAAAAATTTAGCAAGGCCTCTCAGACCACAGACGAGACAAATCTGGTCGAAAATAAATTTTTCAACACCTGGATCCATCAGAAAGCCCTATCTGCAGAAAGTGGTTCCACCCCTAAAATTTTGACCACCTGCCAAAAATAAGCAGGCCTTGAAACAAATAGTGACCCGAACAGACCCGAAGTGTAATTTCACTGGGAGGGAGTCCGCCCAGATGGGCGCCCCGTAAAGGGCCATGCTCCGCAAGATGCTGGCATAGAGGCGCCGGCATTTCGCCTTGGGCCCCCCCAGGTTTGGGAGGAGCCACGAGAGGGCGTCCGCGGCCTTCAACAGGCGCGTCGACAGTCCGCTGAAGTGCGGGCCGAAGCGCCACCTGTCGTCCAGCACCAGCCCCAGATATTTCATCTGGGGCTAACCCAACCTTTTTTTTTTTTTTTTTTGACGCTGGGAAAAAATGCATTACGCATACCCTCCCATCGGGGGACGGGAGGGGTATGTGGGACTCCCCGGGTGGACCCGGTATACCCACTAAAACGACCCAGCGCATTCCCGCTTCGTCCGAGTGGCGGGGGACTGGGAAACCGGCACAGCCTTTACTTCCAGTCCTCCACCGACGATTGCAAGGCAGACCCCTCACACCCTCACGGGTTTGGGGGGTCAGGAATGACCGACGAAGGTGACGGGTGCAATGCGGGCGAAGGCACCCCCGCGCCTGTCGCCCGCTTTTCTTTTCTACTACTAGACTAGCTTTTCCTTTCCCCTCCCTTTCCCTTTCCCTTTCTCCTTTCCCTTGCCGGTCGTCTGCGACTGGCTGGGAGCGTTGGCGGTGGGGGCGACAGGGACGGCCACCACCGACTTTTTACCTTTTCCCTTCCCCTTACGGGCCACTTCCGTCCACTCGTTGGACGGGGTGGTTGAAGGGAGAAGGGCGCCTTCCACCTGGGAGGAGGACGGCCCCGGCTCGCACTGCCTCTTATCCGCCGCAATCGGCGGTCGGGGGCGTGTCTCCGGCAAGAGCCGGTCCTCGATTCCTGCTAAGCAGGCTCTTGTGAAGGCCCTCTCCTCCATTACAACCTTGCGGATGATAACCTCAAGGTTGGAGGAGGGACCCTCTGCCACAGGGCTCGTCTCGGCTTGTTGTGGCCGGGCCGTGGCTTCAGCCAGCTTTTGGTGAAGCTGGCTGACCTCCGACTGCAGGCGATCTACCTTCGCCTGCATTTGCCGGGTCTCGTCGGTGGCCTTCCGCCGGACAAGCTCCGCGACGACACCGCGCATGCTCGCGGCCCTGCTCTTGAGGGCCTTCTGAAAGGTCCCCTTTAGGTTGGAGGACTTAGAAGCGACCTCCACGATCTACTCCTCGTCCTCCTCCGCCATTCTCTCCAGCTCGGCTAGAGAATGGTCCGCGTATAGAACGCGGGACGCACCGTACCCGGACTTGGCCCGGGCGGCGTGCGCCCGCTTCTCTTTGGCAGCAACCCGCTCCTCCAGCTCTTGCTGGAGCTGCGCCCGCCGAGCCAGGTCCAACTGGCGTTGGGCGTCCGCGAGCCCAACGACATGGGTATCCGCGGCCGCCGTCGGCTTTTTAGCCTTCGAGGCCGTGGAGCCTTCGGACCCACCGCTCCGGTGGACCCGCTTCCGCGACCGAGAGTCGTCCGCGTCCGACACAGTGGTAAGTGAGTCTTTGTCCGACGACTCACTTGCCCCTCCGAAGAAGCTAGCCGCAGACGGCGCGCGGCTAGTCTCTGACGCTCGCGCGTCGTAGTGGCCCTGAGAAGGGCCTTTTGGTTGGCCCTGAGAAGGGCCTTTGGGTTGGCCCTGAGAAGGGCCTTTTGGTTTTAAAAAGCGCCCGCAGGCGTCCCGCGAGGGTTTGGGCATTCCGCAGATACGTAGTTTCAAGGCAATAGATAAAAACAGCTACGAGAGCACAGAGCACTTTAGCCAACCCAGTCTGCCACTCCGTTACGGTGGTCAGAACTGGGCTGTTTCCAGGGGACACGACGTGGACGTAAGCTCTGTGGGGGGTCCCCCAACCTAACCTAACCTAACCTTTTTTTTTTTTTTTTTTGTTGCCGGGGTGGAAAATCCACACGGATGTCCTCTGCCCTGGGGCGGGCAGAGGGGTCTGTCGGACTTTAACCGACTAAAAACCACCCCGGTGTTCCATTCCCACACTTGCACCGGAGATCATGGGAACTAGTGCGCCTTCCACGATCCCCGGCTAGTGCTGGCCCGCCTCTGCGGGCCACCTCATGTCTGCGGGGGGAGCGAGGTGTACTCCCCCCGCAACGCCAATAGGGGCGCGCGCGGAACACTACGCGCCACCGCCTCGGGTCCAGTTATTCGGTGGGGCAGCGGACGTCCCCAAGTCCGCCGTCCCTCTGAACCCGTTTAGGGGGGCCGGAAGAGGGCGTTGTCTGCCCTCCGCCGACGCCCGGTGCATCTGCTGCGGGTCGGGAGAGCGGTCTCAACCTCCCTCAACCTCTCCGCAGCCTCCTTCTGTGAGATGACCGTTTCACAGAAGGAGATCACCGCATCCCACGACTCTGCGCTCCCGACCATCGCGCGAGCGACGGCCGGCAGCGACAGGTCGGCTCCCACTTCTGTCACGAGGGCACGGCGCGGCTCCTCCCATGTGGCACACTCTGCCAGCGTATGCCGCGCCGTGTCCTCCAGACAATGGACGCAGTGATGACACCGGGCGTCCGGCTCCCTGTTTATGCGACACAGGTACTTCCCGAAGCAACCGTGCCCCGAGAACACCTGCGTCGCCCGAAACGACAGGGAGCCATGCCTTCTCTCGAGCCATTCCTCGAGCACCGGTCGGATCGCCTCGATGGTAGCGAGGCCGGCGGTAGGGCGCGAAAGCCTCTCCCGCCACTCCGCCACCATGACCTCGCGGAGCTGAGACCGACGCAGATCGATCTCTCGCTGCATCGGTCCACCTCCCCGCGTCCGCACCTCCTCGCGCCACCGGTACAGTGACGCGAGGACTCTCACCTCTAGGTCCCAAGGTGGCGACCCGGCCAGTGCACAAGCCGCCTCGTAGGAGACCGTGCGATACCCCCTGACAGACCTGACGGCCATCGCCCTCTGCGGCTTTCGCAGGATCGCGATGCTGCCGGCCGTCAGGTCAGACGCCCACACTGGGGCCCCGTACAGGGCCATGGATCGCAAGACCCCCAGGTACAATCTCCTACAGGCGGTGCTCGGGCCCCCCAGATTGGGAAGCAGCGTTGCGAGCGCGCCCGCTGCACCCATCAACTTGGGCGCCAGCCGCTGGAAGTGGGGGCCGAAGCTCCAACGGCTGTCGAGCACCAATCCCAGATACTTCATGGTGGACTCGACAGCGATTGGAGTCCCCCCAACCACAATATGTGATCCCGGCGGCGGCGCCCGCCGGGGGCCGTGAAAGACCACGGCCTCCGATTTGTTGAGGGCCACCTCCAGGCCCAGGCGCCGTATGCGGCTCACAACCTGTGAGACCGCTGAGGTCGCCAGCAACGCTGCCTCCCTGTACGAACTCCCCCGGGCCGTGACCAGTGTGTCATCCGCGTAACACACCAGGGTTACCCCCGGTTGGAGCTCGCCTCTCAGTACCCAGTCGTACCCGATGTTCCACAGGGGTGGGCCAACGACCGAACCCTGTGGAACACCGCACGACATGTTGCGCCAGCCTCCACCGTCGCGTCCCCTGTAGGTGACACACCTTTCCGCCAAATAAGCCCCAACGATGCGGCGGAGGTACGGGGGCACCCTGTGATAACCCAGCGCCTCCCGAATGCAGCTCCAGGGCAGGGTGTTGAAAGCGTTGGAGATGTCCAAGGACACCGCCAACATCATCCCGCCCCGGGACACCGCTTCCTCCGCCAGGACTCTTACCCGCATTATGGCGTCCACAGTGGAGCGCCCATGCCGAAAGCCAAACTGGCTATCGTCCAGATCCGGCCCCTCTCTGTACAAGTGGCCGGCGAGGCGGGCAGCAATAATCCGCTCGAAAAGCTTACCCACCTCGTCCAGCAGCACTATGGGCCGGTATGCGGATGGTGAGTCCGCTGGGCGCCCCGCCTTCTTGAGCAGGACCAGACGACCCTTTTTCCACTCACTAGGGAATTGGCCCCGCTCAAGACACGCTGAGTAGAGTCCTCTCAGCTGGGGCTCTAGCTCTTTCAAAGCGAGGGCAAGCGCGACGCCAGGAACTCCGTCGGGTCCCGGGGCAACGGTTTTGGCCCGAAGCCGCGTTATTGCCGCCCTCATCTCTGCTTGTGTCACCTCTGGGACGCTGATGTCCTCCTCGTCCGTTGGCTCCGTGGCTGTGGGCAAAGCCATCGGCGGCGGTACATGCTCCTCTCTAGCAGGGAAGAGCGTTGCGACCACTTCTTCCAGCAGCTGAGGCTGCAGACTCTCAGTGAGGGGAGGCGCCCAGGCACGAAGTTTCCCTCGGACCGCACGATAAGGGCGCCCCCACGGATTCACGTCAAGTGTCGACAACATCTCCTCCCTGGCTCGAGTCCTAGCCTGTCCGACGGCCAGCCACAGAGCCTCCTTGGCCGCGCGGTACACCTCATACAGCGCGGCCTCTTCCTCCGGAACCCGACGACGTCTCCTCCGGTATCGGGTGTACTGGCGTCTCACCTCCACGCACGTCACGCGCAACTGCGCGATGACGGCGGACCACCAGTACAGCTGGCGCCTTGTGGGTTGGGTGACGCGGGGCATAGACGCATCGCAAATTTGGCGGCGTGGTTAATGTTCGCCTGGAGGAAACGGAACTGTGCCATTAATGACATTCCATTTCCTCGGCTCCTCCTTCCCTGGGTCGGGAGTCGGGCTGTGGGAGAGGCGCAGGTTCTCCGGCAGCTCTGGACCTCCTATTTTTAGACTTGGGTGCCTTGCAGGCCTTCCCGCCAAGTCTGTGCTCCGAGCGTTTCCCTGCAGCTACGCAAAGGCTACAGTTTGGCGCTCCGGAGCACTGGGCCGCCTTGTGGCCAGGTCGACCGCAGCGGAAACATAGATCGCTGCGGTCGACTTGTGCAGTGCATTGTGCCTTGACATGCCCCTTTTCCAGGCACCGGAAGCAGTGCAATGCCCGCCTTGGCAGGAGTTTGACCCTGGCAGACACCCAGCCTACCAGCAGTCGCCCGCCATCTGCAACCTTGTTGGCCGCCGCGACCGGGCACCGCACCCAAACAGTGCCCAGCCCATCCGTGCCGCTGCGAATTTCGCCTGCCACCACGCTGTCTGTCGGACACCCACCGTTTTGGGCCATGGCCGCCACTACTTCCTCTGGGGTTACAGAGTCGTCCAGGCCTTCCACGCGCAATTCAGCCGTGACCATGGGCCTGGACACTCGGGCGTCCTCTGGCTTGAGGACTTCCCGGAGTTTAGCGGCCAACTTGTCCGCCCTCTCCTGCCTTCCGGCACCCGACACCTGAAGCATCTTGGCACCCGTGGCTGCGGTCCTGAAGACAAAACCGGCCGGGGTCCCAAACTCGCTAAATTGAAGCTTCTGCTTCATTTCCGCCAGGACCGACTTGTAGGTCACTCCCCTGCTTACGGCTTCGGGCTGCAGTGTAATAACTACAGCCTCAGAGCGTGGGGTAGTGACCCTAGCTTGCCTCGTGCCCTCCGGTTGAGTCGGTACCTGGGCCGGTGTCGCCTGCGGTGCGCTCTTTTTGCGCCCCCTCTTCACCACCGTCGTCCAGGCCTCCTGGGTGGGAGGTGCGGTCGCCGGTAGCGCGGCCTCTTGGGAGGTAGGAGGCGCGGTCGCACCCGCCGCCGCCTTCTTCTTCTTCTTCTTTTTGCGGCGGCCCTCTTCACCCACCGTCACATGGGTAGAAGAAGCAGCCACCGAGGTCTGTGACGTCAGAACGAGGGGTGCGGACGCAACCTGTGTTCCGGGCCCCGGTACTGGCTTTTTTGCCCCCTCCGCAGTTTTCTGCGTGACCTGCGCGGGGTTTGTCCTCGCAGGCTCTTCTATCCTCCGCCTGTCTGCCGCAAGCGGGGGCCGGAGGATCTCAGCTGGGGGCAGTCGAGACTCGATTGCCTCCAAGCGGGCACTCACCATGCCCCCACACTGCACCATGCAGATTCTCGCCACCCTCTCTACGTCGTAGTCCGACAAACTACGAGTTGGTGGCACTGCAGGTGCAGGAGCTGACGAGGGAGCCACCTGCTGCTGTCCCACATTTCCCAGAGCGGCAAACTGCCGCTTGAGGTCCTCCAGCTCGGATCGAAGACGGCTGTTCTCCGTCCATAGCCTCGCCGTCTCCTCCGAGGTCGTGTGGTCATGGAGAACCTGAACCGCCTCCCTGATACCCTCTACAACGAGCCCTTCAGGTTGCCAGATTTGGTGGCAACCTTCAGGACAATGTCCACGCCGTCCATCACTTGGCGGCTAAGAGCCTCTGCTGTCAGGCTCTCCCCATTGGCTGCCTGGGCAGACCGCCGCTCTCGGGCCCGACGGGCCATTTCGGCCACTTCATCGGCCGCAACCGCTCTGCTTTGAGCACGCTTCGCGGCATTGGCCTCCGCCTTTGTGCCCACGAGAGCGACTGTGGCCCCTCCAAGGTCGTCGACTGAGACCGCGGGTGAGACGCGACCCGAATCGCCGACCATCGGTGTATCGGGGCGCTTTACGAAGTGGCCCCGGATATCGCGTGGCGCTGCCGGACTGTTTGCCCCGCGTCCTCGGCCTCTTCTGGCTGTCGGCATCTTGGGGGCCGGTAGGTTCTCCTCACTGGAGGACAGACCCGCCGAACCCGCGTCCGACTGACAGCTGCGCAAACGCTTCCCCCAAAACTTGGAGGGAGCGACCGTAACTGCTTGCGGTGTGTCGTCCGACTCCGACATGCACACCCTCTCCAGGACCACGCGTGGCTCCGCTGGAGCCTCTACTTCCGTCCTCAATGAAGCAGCGCCGCAGTCTGACATTGCGTCTGCGTCCACCGCGCGGCGCTCACCCGGTTTTCTTTCAGGTGGTTTGAAAGAGATCAGGTCTGAGAAAGACCGTGATCTTGAGCCTCCTCGGCCCTCGTTGCCTTTGGCAAGCGGAAGACGATTGTTGCCCTCCCCAGAATACGGGGGGCTTGACGATCCCGAAGGGATCGTGGCGGATTCTCCAGCTGCTGAGCAGCTGGTACCGCCCTGGGGTAAATCTTTGCAATGCGTCTTTTTCATGGTGGTTGTTTGTTTTTCCTTTTAAGGGTGTGGTCCCTGTTTCCCTACGTCATAAATATATAAACACAATAAACATATCTAATATATATACATACATACATATATATATATATTCCCCCCCTCCCCCTTGACCCTCCATCACGACATTTATCACGCTCACAGTCACGTCTGATGGGCAGACGCATACCAGAGGGCGACGAATGCCGTGATCCAAGATGAAGGAGGACCCCCAACCCTGATTCACTCCCCCAGAACTTCGAGGAGTGAATCTCTTATCACGTACCGTCCGATGAGCCCGCTCCGTGAGCCATCGCACGGCACACGACGTTTAAACCCAGCCCTGATTCACTCCCCGAGAACTTCGAGGAGTAAATCACTAATCACACGTACCGTCCGACAAGCCCGCTCCGTGAGCCATCGCACGGTACATGACGATATCCCCGACCCCCGATCCACATCGCACCTCGCATGATAGACCCGCTCCGTGGGCAATCGCACGACGAACGATGTGACACCTCCCAGAATATTAGCCGCGGCAGTAACACTCCCCGGGGAATAAAAGGAAATTTTAATTTCCTTTCATTCCCCGGAGAAGGATACTGCCGCGCCCAGGGTGCACCGGCCCAGCAGCTGCTCTTCCCTCCAGACGTATCGAGAGGGACCAGCAGCCACTAGGCACACGTGGAGGAATTCTGACGCACCCCAACCTAACCTAACCTAACCTAACCAGTTGTTGCACTCGGTCTCTCGAGCTGGAAGCAGCAAAATCCCACGCGCTCCGCACTAAAAAATTCAAATTTATTGGTTTTTGTTGTCCGATTGTGAAGAGTGAGGTGTCTTTGGATGCGGAAACTGGTTCCGCTTAAAGTGCCGCTATCAAATTGTGCCGTTGTTCAGTGCCCAAAAAGTTATTCGCAAAAAACCTCAAGTTTAGAGGTTAAGTGGAAACTCCAAAAGCTTGGAACGCATACGCTGCGCAAACGAGATCGGCGACCCCCATCTTTTTCTCCGGATTCCTGTGAGCATCGTGGTTCCCGACCATCTGGGATACTTGGAATCGACCTGAAATTGCGCTTTCGCGAGATATTCAGGTTTTTCCAAAAAACACGTGGCCTGAAAAACCCGAAGGAGCACAGTCAGCGTGACGAAATTTGGACACAACCTGGACTATTATAACACGAGGCGAGTGCAACTATTTTTAGAATTTAATCATAGCCGGGAGATTTTATATGACAGTTTAAAGTTACAAACTTCAGACCCCAATATCTCCGGTTCCCATCAACATTGTCAAAATTTTCAACTGCAGCCTGCTGCGCGCTCATTGGTTTAATAGAGATTTTAAGTTTTAGATTTTTAAGTTGACTAGTTTTTTAATTATAGGGTAAATTGCTGAAAAACCATATTTTTGATAAAAATTTGACTTTATTTTTGTATTTCAAAATTTTTCATTACTGTTTATTGTAGCCCTATATTTAAGTTATTTTTAGTATATTTTTTCATAATTTTGTGACGAAAGGTTTCAGAGATATCGATTTTTTAATGTTTTTTGTTCATAATTCATAAATAAATAGTAAATTCAAAATTTTAACGCCAGGATAGGGTTCAATACACCCATTCTGACCTCCTCAAGCCCAAACACGGGCCCCATTGCTCTCAATTTGGCGTTTTTGGCAAATTAGCGCCATCTTGGTTTTTAGGTTTTAAATTTCAAATCAAGATATCTCGGGAACCGCTGGCCCGAATTAACCCGATTTTTCACTACGGCCTTAAGATTAGTGTTACCTTTAAGTTTTTTAGTTTTTCAGCCTGTTTCAGGCGTTCCAAATTTTTGTCGCTGAAACTGCTTTCAGGAGACACCTGAAGTGACGCCGAGCTGTACATCCAAAACCCCATCCAATTGTGACAAGGGGTTCCGAAGTTACGGACATCTTTAGTCGACCTTTGACAGCTCGGCGGCCATTTTGTTTAGCTTCAAACCGCCATAACTCTTGAACCAAGGGTCGTGGGAGATTGCGGTTTTTGATTTAACACTCAGGGACCTTCCGTCTCCTCCTCCCCACGATTTCAGGCGGTTTGGGGCTAAAAATTTTCAGGACCCTGAAAGTGGTTTCAGCGGACAGCGGAGCTCGGGCCGAGTTAGGAGAGCCCAAACTCGGAGGGTCTGCGGCTTTCCAGAGGGGAGTTATTTGCTGTCAAAAACCAACTTTGACAGCACCGCGGCCATTTTGCGAAAACTTAAGACGGCCATAGCTTCCCAACGGATAGTCGTAGAGGGCTGGGATCTTCGCTGTTTATGTCAGTAGGGCTTAGGGCACAGGCCTAGTTGAGTTTCAGGCGATTTCAGCGCGCCAAGATTTTTCAGGCTGAAAACCGATCCGGTGGATTGGTCTCACCGAGCCAACTTCAGAAAGCCCAAGCATCGTGGTTTTTGGACGCTTGGATCCGGAGATATCTTCTTGTAACCACTTTGGGTTTTTTTTATTTCGTGAAAAACCAAAAAATTTCAAGTTGGGATATCTCCGGAACCCCTTGGTGTAATTGCATCGAGTTTGGGTTCATTTGGGAGGGCTCGGTGAGAACTATCCAACGGACTTGAAGAACGACTCTATGTAGAGCCCTTCCAAAAATCACTCTACTATTGGGTATTTTTGACTCGGAAAAAATTTCCGTCGACTGTTTCCGACTGGTTCCTATTGACCCGCTCTTTTGAGCTAAGGACCGCGACTCTACATAGAGATCGACCGCCTAAGATCTTGAATCTGAGGCAGACTATCTGCATTTTGTTTGATTTTATTTTACTTTTTGTGTGTATTAATTATATTCCCTTTTCTTGCTCTCTTTTCCTGCCTTACACTATCGCCCGTGCGCTGAACTACCAAAGCGCGCCGTTGACCTCCAAGTCGCGTACACCATCTGGAAAGGAAAGCGGAAAATTAGTATATAAGTCGACAGGATTCATTGAATCCTACTTACATTATATTGTTTTTATCTTTTGCTTTTATCTTTACACCTTAACTGACCGTGGTATCCCTTTACAATACCCGGCAGACCTTTGACGTTAACTAGTTCCTATAAAGAGCTCTTTGACAAAATGCCGGCAACACGCACACCAGCAAAAAAGGCAAATCCCTCGGATACTTCAGAATTGGAAGGGAACCAAACAGGTCAGGTGGGCCCGTCGGTGAGGCGTAGCATCGGACACTGGGAAGGCGGATCCAAAATAGTTCCACCCCATAAAACACCATCGCCACCCAAGAAAACGGTCCTGACCTACCCCCCTAAAACAAAGCCAATGATGACGCTCTCACAAGAGGCAAAGCCCGAAGCAGCAAAGCAACAGGGAAGCGGTGACGTGGCAAAAATAGACATTAGCGAACAAAGTACTAAAAGCCCACCACGACCTGCCGAGAAAGAACAGCTAGAGATGCAGGAAAATAAGACCCTGTCAAAGCAAGCGAAACCGACCGAGCCGCCAAAGTTGCAGTACGCGGATCGGTCAGTAGAAGCTAGGGCCTGTTTAAACAAAGCAAAGCTTCACCTTAACAGTTCAAGAAACACCAAAAACGAGATAAAAACAGCCGTCGTTGAAGCGTTGGATCGTCTCTATCAGCTGGTCAGAGAAGCTGAAAGGGAGGCCAAAACAAAAAGGACCAAGGAATACATGGAGCCCAAAGCTGCCGACATAGACGCAACATTCTTCATTGACACGGAGCAGAAATTGAACCCAACCATCCATGCGAGCAACACAAGCCAATTCATGGAAAGAATTGAGGAGCACTCCAAGTTGCTGCTGGAAAGCAACAAACGGATGGAGGAGCTCAAGGGGGTTATAGAAGCACAGAAGGAAAGAATGGAGAATGTAGAGAATCCTACATATGCGGGGGTGGTCGCGGGTGGGAGTGGCGGCGCGCTGGAAAAGCGAACGCTGCACTCAGTTGTGGTCACCTCCAGCAATGAGGAGGACTCGGGAGAGGAAGTTCTTGACAGGGTACGGAAGGTAATAGATGCAAAAGAGGGATGGATAAAGGTGGAGAAAGTAAGAAAGGCGAAGGACAGAAAGGTGATTATGGGTTTTGAGACGACGGAAGAAAGAGACAAGGCGAAGGAAAGATTGAGGAAGAATGGTGCCAATCTCACCGTTGAGGAGGTGAAGAACAAGGATCCGTTGCTGATCCTTAGGGGCGTCCTATTGATTAATACCGATGAGGACGTCCTTAAGGCATTCAGGAACCAGAACCAGGATGTTTTCCACGGCCTCATCGGTGGGACGGGCAGGGTAGAGATAAAATATAGGAAAAGGGCTAGGAATCCACATACCGGCAACATTGTGCTCAGCGTCTCGCCAACTATTTGGAAAAGGGTCACAGCAAAGGGATACGTACATATTGACCTCCAGCGCATCAGGGCCGAAGATCAGACCCCACTGATGCAATGTACGCGCTGTCTGGGCTTCGGGCATAGTAAAAAATATTGTGCGGAGTCAGTGGACATGTGCAGCCACTGCGGCGGCCCCCACCTGAGATCCGAATGTTCGGACTTTATGACGGGAATACCAGCAGCATGCAGAAACTGCAAGAAAGCAAACAGCACCCAGACGGAACACAATGCCTTTAGCGCCGGTTGCCCGCAGCGTCAGAAATGGGATGACTTGGCGCGAGCGACAGTAGCGTACTGCTAAGGGCACCCAGGGGGACCACCACGCTTACAAATTCGCACAGGCTAACCTCCAGCGAAAGAAGCTTGCGACAAATGAGTTATTCTTAGAGGCAGAAAAACGCGGAATAGCGGCTGCACTTATCCAGGAGCCTTACGTCGGCAATGTCAGGACTGTTAAGAGTCAGAGAGGAGTGAGGATCTTCCAAAGCACTGATGCAGGAAATGGGACTGTTAAGGCAGCTATTGCCGTCTTTGATAAGGACATAAACGTTATACAGTACCCGAAACTCACCACCAATAACATCTCTGTGGTGGGAATCCAAACCAGTGCTTGGGAGATCACACTCGTTTCGCTCTACTTTGAGCCAGACAAGCCGATAGAGGAATACCTGGAACACCTCAGGAAAATTGAAACTGTCAATGGCTCCAAGCCGCTGATCATTGGAGGAGACGTTAACGCGAAGAGCACGTGGTGGGGAAGCCCAGTCACTGATAGTAGAGGCGAAGACGTGTGTGGAACTCTTGGAGAGCTGGGGCTCCACGTACTCAACACAGGGGAAATCCCGACCTTCGACACTATCAGAGGAGGACAGAGGTACACCAGCCACGTCGACATCACAGCCTGCTCGACGAACATTCTTGGGTTGGTGGATGACTGGAGAGTGGACGAGGGCTTGACGGGTTCCGACCACAACGGCATAACTTTCAACATTAGATTACGGAAATCCATAGGTATAAGAATTGAAAGAACTACACGAATTTATAACACCAAAAAAGCTAATTGGAACGACTTTTGTGAAAAATTCGACCAATTAGCCATAGAGTATAAAGTCACAAAATCAGAAATAGATAGGGTTAGAAATAATGAACAATTAGATATAATAACAAATAATTTAACGATAGCAATTAAAGAAGCATGCAACTCGGCAATGCCAATCAAAACAATAAAAGAAACTTTTACCTTGCCGTGGTGGTCGGAAAACCTCACAAAGTTGAAGAACCAAGTCGCCACCAAAAAGCGGAGAATTCAGTGCGCCGCTCCTGTCCGAAGGTCGAAGGTCGTAGGAGAGTACCTGAAACAGAAAGAAGAGTACGAATTAGAGGAAGAAAAAGCTGCGGACTACTGCACGGTCTACCAGGCGGAACTCCTGGCGATATGCCGGGCAACAAGGGAAATCCAGAAGCACTCAGCATCCAGTTTCGGAGTGTACAGCGACTCCATGGCGGCCCTCCAGACAGTGAAAAACCACTGCTGCCTTCACCCCCTGGCAGTGGAAGCTAGGGATAATTTAACATTAATATCCCACCAAAACAAGGTGGTAAACTTGTTCTGGATAAAAGCCCACGCAGGGTTAGAGGGCAACGAAAGAGCGGATCAGCTGGCAAAGGAGGCCGCCCTGAATAGCAAGAGGAAGCCTGACTACGACCTGTGCCCGGTTTCTTTCATCAAGCGTCACATTCGTATGGCGACGCTTGATGAATGGAATCAAAGGTATACGGCGAGTCAGACAGCCTCTATCACTAAAATGTTTTTCCCGGACGCAGTGGCGGCGTACAAGACGGTCAAAAAGTTTCAGATTAAACCGCAGATAACTCAAATCATGACGGGGCACGGTGGGTTCTCCGAATACTTGCATCGCTTCAAGTGTAAGGGGAACCCATCGTGCATATGTGATTCTGCAATAGATGAGACTGTCCCACACTTACTTTTGGACTGCCCGGTGTACGCGATAGAAAGGTACGAATTGGAACACAAAATAGACGTAAAACTCGAGAGAGGTAACATATCGGAAATAGTAGCAGGAAAAGAGAGACAAGAATTTTTAGACTATTGCATAAAAATCTGTAGTAAAGTAATTGAGCGAAACAAAAGCATTTATGATAATTAAACTATGTTTCAAATATATTGTTACATATATTAAATGCAAACATAGAAACCTAAGAATTAAAAATAGACTGTATAAGAATAAGTAGAAATAAGAATAGAAACAGTATACATGTAAAATTTATTAATAAAGTAATTGTAATAGTTTAGAAAAGAAAATGTTTTATGACGGTTGCACTGATTGTTTCCGTAGCAGTAAATGCAGATGTTTTATAATTTTAGATAGAGCACTTAGAATGGGTAGATTGCATAAGAATAAGTAGAAATAAGAATAATATAGTAGTAAAATAGTAGATAAGATAGAAAATAAGCTGTTATAATGTAAAAAGAAAAATGTTATTAAAAACTATTGCACTGATTTATTTTCCCTAGTAATAAATGCAAGATAATATAAAGATAATAATATAGAGCAGAGTATTTAAAATGGGAATCCCACCCATTGAATGAATGTGGATGGATGCGAGAAAGAACCAGTATGCGGCATGCAAGTGCGAGAGGCAAAACTGCGAGAAATGGAATGAAAGATATAACAGATTAATAAGGCCTCCGAGAAATCTTGTTGGAGGAACTAGAAAAAAAAAAAAAAAAAAAAAAAAAAAAAAAAAAACCTAACCTAACCTAACCTAACCTAACCTTTTTTTTTTTTTTATTTTTTTTTATTATTTTTTTTTTTGACGCTGGGAAAAAATGCATTACGCATACCCTCCCATCGGGGGACGGGAGGGGTATGTGGGACTCCCCGGGCGGACCCGGTATACCCACTAAAACGACCCAGCGCATTCCCGCTTCGTCCGAGTGGCGGGGGACTGGGAAACCGGCACAGCCTTTACTTCCAGTCTTCCACCGACGATTGCAAGGCAGACCCCTCACACCCTCATGGGTGTGGAGGGTCGGGAATGACCGACGAAGGTGACGGGTGCAATGCGGGCGAAGGCACCCCCGCGCCTGTCGCCCGCCCGTCACCATGAGGAGGGAGGGCTTGACGCCTTGTCCCCCTTCTTCGTCTGAGGAGCGGCGCAGCGAGAGGATCGTCCTCCCGCGCTTGCTCCGAGAGAGGGCGGTTTGGGGAGAAATACACCCCCACCATCGCTATCTCTCCCCACGCGGCGGCCACGTATCCCGGTCTCCTCTCTAAGAGCGAGAGGGGAGGGGAGTCTGTGGAAGACCGCGCCACCAACGCCACCAAGCATGCGGTGCAGAGGATGCGATGTTCGACTGTGTCCATCAGTCGGACATCGCACCCTCCTCCGCAGCCGCCGCAGGAACGGCGGTGTTAGCGGCAACAGCAGGCGCAGGCCCATTCGGCGCTTGCGCTTTGCCACGCTTAGGGGGAGGAATACACTTCCGCCCCTTCATTACGTGGCCAGATTGGCGGCCACTGGCGGCACACACCGCACAGTGTGGCGTGGCGGCCTTGCAGGAGGCGGCTTTGTGGCCCTCCTTGCCGCAGCGGTAGCATGTGTCCGTCCTGTCCACCTTGGACGGACACAGAGGCCTGGTGTGGCCGATTCCAAAGCACCGGAAACACCGCAGAGGCTGGAACCTAACCTAACCTAACCTAACCTTTTTTTTTCTTTTTTTTTTTTGACGCTGGGAAAAAATGCATTACGCATACCCTCCCATCGGGGGACGGGAGGGGTATGTGGGACTCCCCGGGTGGACCCGGTATACCCACTAAAACGACCCAGCGCATTCCCGCTTCGTCCAAGTGGCGGGGGACTGGGAAACCGGCACAGCCTTTACTTCCAGTCCTCCGCCGACGATTGCAAGGCAGACCCCTCACACCCTCACGGGTGTGGGGGGTCGGGAATGACCGACGAAGATGACGGGTGCAATGCGGGCGAAGGCACTCCCGCGCCTGTCGCCCGCCCGTCACCATGAGGAGGGAGGGCTCGATGCCTTCTCCCCCTTCTTCGTCTGCGGAGCGGCGCAGCGAGAGGATCGTCCTCCCGCGCTTGTTCCGAGAGAGGGCGGTTTGGGGAGAAATACACTCCCACCATCGCTATCTCTCCCCACGCGGCGGCCACGTATCCCGGTCCCCTCTCTAAACGAGAGGGGAGGGGAGTCTGTGGAAGACCGCGCCACAAACGCCACCAAGCATGCGATGAAGAGGATGCGATGTTCGACTGTGTCCATCAGTCGGACATCGCACCCTCCCCCGCAGCCGCCACAGGAACGGCGGTGTTAGCGGCAACAGCAGGCGCAGGCCCGGTCGGCGCCTGCGCTTTGCCACGCTTAGGGGGAGGAATACACTTCCTCCCCTTCATTACGTGGCCCGATCGGCGGCCACTGGCGGCACATACCGCACAGTGCGGCGTGGCGGCCTTGCAGGAGGCGGCTTTGTGGCCCTCCTTGCCACAGCGGTAGCATGTGTCCGTCCTGTCTACCTTGGACGGACACAGAGGCCTGGTGTCGCCGATGCCGAAGCACCGGAAACACCGCAGAGGCTGGTCCTCGAGTGCCCGGACTGCGCCCGAGCTAAACCCGACTTGAAGCCGTCCCTTCGCAAGGACGGCTTTGGCAGCGGCGATTGGGCACTCGAGGCGGATGGTGCCCATACCACCGCGGCCGGGCCTTATGTCCCGGCCTTGGACCGCCGCGGCGCCACAGCCCCCTACCGCTGCGACCGCCGCCACCACCTCCTCCTTGGTGACGGAGTCATCTAGCTCCATCACTTGAATGGCCGCCGACTTGACCGGCCGGGCCACCTTGGCCGAATCCGCGATGACCTCCTGCAGCTTGGCTGCAAAGAGGTCCGCATGGGCACTCCCCTCTGCCCCTTGGAACTCGAAGATTCGAGCCCCGGCTTGGGTCCGCCGGCAAGACACACTGCCGATCCCCAGTTGGGTAGGATCGGCATTAGCACGCGCCCGCACCAAAATGGACGCGTACGTCTCCCCTCGATCCGCAACCTCCGCGGTGAGCGTCACCACGACGGCCGCGGTTTTTGGGGGCACTAGCTTTCCTTTTCCCCTCCCTTTCCCTTTCCCCTTCTCCTTTTCCTTGCCGGTCCTCTGCGACTAGCTGGGAGCGTTGGCGGCGGGGGCGACAGGGACGGCCGCCTCCGACTTTTTGCCTTTTCCCTTCCCCTTACGGGCCACTTCCGTCCACTCGTTGGACGGGGTGGTTGAAGGGAGAAGGGCGTCTTCCACCTGGGAGGAGGACGGCCCTGGCTCGCACTGCCTCTTATCCGCCGCAAGCGGCGGTCGGGGGCGTGTCTCCGGCAAGAGCCGATCCTCGATTCCTGCTAAGCAGGCTCTTGTGAAGGCCCTCTCCTCCATTACAACCTTGCGGATGATAACCTCAAGGTTGGAGGAGGGGCCCTCTGCCACAGGGCTCGTCTCGGCTTGTTGTGGCCGGGCCGTGGCTTCAGCCAGCTTTTGATGCAGCTGGCTGACCTCCGACTGCAGGCGATCTATCTTCGCCTGCATTTGCCGGGTCTCGTCGGTGGCCTTCCGCCGGACCAGCTCCGCGACGACACCGCGCATGCTCGCGGCCCTGCACTTGAGGGCCTTCTGCAAGGTCCCCTTCAGGTTGGAGGACTTAGAGGCTACCTCCACAATTTCCTCCTCGTCCTCCTCCGCCATTCTCTCCAGCTCGGCCAGAGAATGGTCCGCGTATAGAACGCGGGATGCACCGTACCCGGACTTGGCCCGGGCGGCGTGCGCCCGTTTCTCCTTGGCATTAACCCGCTCCTCCAGCTCTTGCTGGAGCTGCGCCCGCCGGCCGCCGTCGGCTTTTTAGCCTTCGAGGCTGTGGACCCTTCGGACCCACCGCTCCGGTGGACCCGCTTCCGCGACCGAAAGTCATCCGCGTCCGACACAGTGGTAAGTGAGTCGTTGTCAGACGACTCACTCGCCCCTCCGAAGAAGCTAGCCGCAGACGGCGCGCGGCTAGTCTCTGACGCTCGCGCGTCGTAGTGGCCCTGAGAAGGGCCTTTTGGTTGGCCCTGAGAAGGGCCTTTGGGTTGGCCCTGAGAAGGGCCTTTGGGTTGGCCCTGAGAAGGGCCTTTTGGTTTTAAAAAGCGCCCGCAGGCGTCCCGCGAGGGTTTGGGCATTCCGCAGATACGTAGTTTCAAGGCAATAGATAAAAACAGCTACGAGAGCACAGAGCACTTTAGCCAACCCAGTCTGCCACTCCGTTACGGTGGTCAGAACTGGGCTGTTTCCAGGGGACACGACGTGGACGTAAGCTCTGTGGGGGGTCCCCCAACCTAACCTAACCTAACCTTATTTTTTTTTTGTTTTTTTTTTTTTGACGCTGGGAAAAAATGCATTACGCATACCCTCCCATCGGGGGACGGGAGGGGTATGTGGGACTCCCCGGGCGGACCCGGTATACCCACTAAAACGACCCAGCGCATTCCCGCTTCGTCCGAGTGGCGGGGGACTGGGAAACCGGCACAGCCTTTACTTCCAGTCCTCCACCGACGATTGCAAGGCAGACCCCTCACACCCTCACGGGTGTGGAGGGTCGGGAATGACCGACGAAGGTGACGGGTGCAATGCGGGCGAAGGCACCCCCGCGCCTGTCGCCCGCCCGTCACCATGAGGAGGGAGGGCTCGACGCCTTCTCCCCCTTCTTCGTCTAAGGAGAGGCGCAGCGAGAGGATCGTCATCCCGCGCTTGCTCCGAGAGAGGGCGGTTTGGGGAGAAATACACCCCCACCATCGCTATCTCTCCCCACGCGGCGGCCACGTATTCCGATCCCCTCTCTAAGAGCGAGAGGGGAGGGGAGTCTGTGGAAGACCGCGCCAAAAACGCCACCAAGCATGCGATGCAGAGGATGCGATGTTCGACTGTGTCCATCAGTCGGACATCGCACCCTCCCCCGCAGCCGCCGCAGGAACGGCGGTGTTAGCGGCAGCAGCAGGCGCAGGCCCGGTCGGCGCCTGCGCTTTGCCACGCTTAGAGGGAGGAATACACTTCCTCCCCTTCATTACGTGGCCTGATCGGCGGCCACTGGCGGCACACACCGCACAGTGCGGCGTGGCGGCCTTGCAGGAGGCGGCTTTGTGGCCCTCCTTGCCGCAGCGGTAGCATGTGTCCGTCCTGTCTACCTTGGACGGACACAGAGGCCTGGTGTGGCCGATGCCGAAGCACCGGAAACACCGCAGAGGCTGGTCCTCGAGTGCCCGGACTGCGCCCGAGCTGAACCCGACTTGAAGCCGTCCTTTCGCAAGGATGGCTTTGGCAGCGGCGATTGGGCACTCGAGGCGGATGGTGCCCATACCACCGCGGCCGGGCCTTATGTCCCGGCTTTGGACCGCCGCGGCGCCACAGCCCCCTACCGCTGCGACCGCCGCCACCACCTCCTCCTTGGTGACGGAGTCATCTAGCTCCGTCACTTCAATGGCCGCCGACTTGACAGGCCGGGCCACCTTGGCCGAATCCGCGATGACCTCCTGCAGCTTGGCTGCAAAGAGGTCAGCATGGGCACTCCCCTCTGCCCCCGGGAACTCGAAAATTCGAGCCCCGGCTTGGGTCCGCCGGCAGGACACACTGCCGATTCCCAGTTGGGTAGGGTCGGCATTAGCACGCGCCCGCACTAAAATGGACGCGTACGTCTCCCCTCGCTCCGCAGCCTCCGCGGTGAGCGTCACCACGACGGCCGCGGTTTTTGGGGGGACTAGCTTTCCCTTTCCCCTCCCTTTCCCTTTCCCCTTCTCCTTTCCCTTGCCGGTCGTCTGCGACTGGCTGGGAGCGTTGGCGACGGGGGCGACAGGGACGGCCGCCACCGACTTTTTGCCTTTTCCCTTCCCCTTACGGGCCACTTCCGTCCACTCTTTGGACGGGGTGGTTGAAGGAAGAAGGGCGTCTTCCACCTGGGAGGAGGACTGCCCCGGCTCGCACTGCCTCTTATCCGCCGCAAGCGGCGGTCGGGGGCGTGTCTCCGGCAAGAGCCGGTCCTCGATTCCTGCTAAGCAGGCTCTTGTGAAGGCCCTCTCCTCCATTACAACCTTGCGGATGATAACCTCAAGGTTGGAGGAGGGGCCCTCTGCCACAGGGCTCGTCTCGGCTTGTTGTGGCCGGGCCGTGGCTTCAGCCAGCTTTTGATGAAGCTGGCTGACCTCCGACTGCAGGCGATCTATCTTCGCCTGCATTTGCCGGGTCTCGTCGGTGGCCTTCCGCCGGACAAGCTCCGCGACGACACCGCGCATGCTCGCGGCCCTGCTCTTGAGGGCCTTCTGAAAGGTCCCCTTTAGGTTGGAGGACTTAGAAGCGACCTCCACGATCTCCTCCTCGTCCTCCTCCGCCATTCTCTCCAGCTCGGCTAGAGAATGGTCCGCGAGGGTTTGGGCATTCCGCAGATACGTAGTTTCAAGGCAATAGATAAAAACAGCTACGAGAGCACAGAGCACTTTAGCCAACCCAGTCTGCCACTCCGTTACGGTGGTCAGAACTGGGCTGTTTCCAGGGGACACGACGTGGACGTAAGCTCTGTGGGGGGTCCCCCAACCTAACCTAACCTAACCTAACCTAACCATGGTTATTAAGTACCGAAAGAAAACACGTAACCCGCACGCGAATCACGTTGTGCTTGGTGTGTCCCCTACGGTCTGGAAGAGAGCGATTGAAGGGGGAAAACTCCGCATCGACCTCCAGCGAGTTCGCGTCGAGGACCAGACGCCTCTGGTGCAGTGCACCCGCTGTTTGGCATACGGGCACGGGAAACGCTTGTGCACGGAGCCAACCGATCTGTGTAGCCACTGCGGTGGGCCACACGTCAAGGCAAACTGCCCAGAAAAACAGATCGGCAAAGCAGCGGCTTGCGTGAACTGCACCAGAGGAAAACTGGGGGCCACCGAGCACAACACATTCAGCAACGAATGCCCCGTGCGAAGGAAGTGGGACACATTCGCAAGAGCTTCGATAGCATACTGCTAAAGTTGGCGATGCGACCACTTCCACGCGGCCCAGAAACAAAACCAATTCGGCCCAACCAAAAAACAGACGCGTTGAGCAAACGTCTAGCATTGGCTATAAGCAAATCAGTAACTTGAGTTTGTTTCATATGAAACTGGCTCAAGTTATGTTGGAACAGGGGCCAGCCCCGCTAAATGCGTCAAGTTGCGTCGAACTTGGGAATAGTTTTACGAATAGAAACCCATTTTGTAAAACATTTAGAAAAATAAAAACAACAGATTTCAATATTAATAATTTATTTATAAAACATACGATATCGAGTTATATATTGAATATATAGATAAGATATCATACAGATAAAAATTAAAACAGTAAAAAAAAAAAAAAAAAAAAAAAATTAGACAGAATTAAAACAAAACTAAGTAAATAAAGATATCACAGGGAAAGGGCATAAATATTAGGGTTACAATAGATATGATATAAATCAAGAAAAATTAACCTCCAGTAAAATAAATTAATAGTAGTTAAAATAGTTTATACCTTATAATATGTATTAGCAAGAAAACTTAGTTTAAACAAAGATAAAGTCTCTTAAAATCTTTGCGTGTTTTAATAGTGCAAGAATAACTTTACAGCAAAATACAAAATGTGCACATAACGCGGTCTCTCCGGCCACCTAAATGCGTAGAAAAACCAAACAAGACAGATGTTAAGGGCTCTAATCATGTTAGAGGGACACTGGCTGGGGCAGGAGTGTGGTTTTAGCCGGTTCGAGTCCGGCACTACCTCGACTGCCTCGCAGGACAAATTCCTGTGGAACAGTCGAGGTGTCCGCGGAGATTTCCCACTCCTGCCAAAAAAAAAAACCTAACCTAACCTAACTATACGCCCCAGTCAAAGTTACTACTCGGATTGCAGTGAATATTGATTAACACCTGAAAAACTCCAAAATTTGGAGGTTAAACTGTGAAGTAAAATCTTCAAACGAATACGCTGCAAAAACAAGATCGACGACCCCCCCCTTTTTATTTAATTAAAGGGTGGGGATTGACATCGCACACCGTCTTGACCACCCGGAAACTTGATAAACCCGGAGCTTCAGTTGATACACTGAAAAAAGTGAAAACCACGTGGGCTGAAAAATCAAAGGGAGTGGAGCCAGAAGCCTGGAATTTTGCAGCCATCATCAATTTCAATTTCAATTTCAATTTATTCAGGAACAATTCACATTGTATTTGAAATCATTAATCTATACAAAAAATAATAATAATAAATTCACGTGCATTCAAATTATAAAACTAACACATTCAGCAATAAATTATAGAAAAAAAATTACATTACAAATTATGAAAACGATACAATTAAAAATTTTATAACATTAGAAATACTCAAACAATCTATAGTATACCAATATTACCCAGTCTCACATTAACTGATATAAATAAATAAAAAAATATTAAAATGTGGATATGTCATCGTCTATTGAATACAGACATTTCTCCAATAGGAATGATTTGAGTCTTGACTTAAATGAGCTTATGTAAATTATAGTTTTTAAGTCCAATGGCAACCTGTTAAAAATCCGCACTGCTTGGTATTGAGGACTATGTTGCACAATATTAAGTTAGGGTATTATTTTGTTTTTAAAATCTTTCCTGCGCGTACTTTCCCTCAACTGTCTCTCCTCATCTGTTTCATAGTTATGTAGGTATTTCCTGAAATTCACCAACAATACTAAAACATAGAGGCTGGGCACAGTAAGAATTTTTAAATTTATAAAGTGTGGCCGACAGCTCTCTATTTGCGGAATCCGGACCATGGTTCGTATAGCTCTCTTTTGGAGCACAAAGGCTCTCTGGCAGTTATATTTAAAACTGTTTCCCCAAAACTGAACACTATATCTCAATCTTGATTCTATTAGAGCATAATATACCATTTTAAGGTGTTTTATGTCTATTACGTCCCTAAGACTGCATAAGGCATAACACGCTGAGGAAATATACGAATCAATGACTTGCAATTCTCTTTTCCAATTTAAATATTTGTCAATGTATATCCCTAGAAACTTTACCTCATTAACTATATCAATTTTAACTTCATTAAGTGCTATCATCATGC
Organism: Xestia sexstrigata; assembly: GCA_941918905.2. Classification (NCBI taxonomy): domain Eukaryota; kingdom Metazoa; phylum Arthropoda; class Insecta; order Lepidoptera; family Noctuidae; genus Xestia; species Xestia sexstrigata. Next base: position 11,718,628 of record OW799229.2, on the reverse strand, counting down.
TATCTTTATTACGAGCTGTTGTACTAAATAAAATTATATTGGTTTTTTCAGTATTAATTAAAAGCTTGTTACTTTCAAACCAAGATTTAAAAACTGCCAACACTGCATTAACCTTAGCGGAAAGCTCCTGTATGTCGTTAGCTTCTACTATTGCGTTGGTGTCATCTGCAAAAACTGTCAGCTGTGTGTCAGGAAATATTGAATTCATGTAATTAATTAAATCATTTGTAAATAATATAAACAAAATAGGCCCCAAGATCGACCCTTGGGGTACGCCCGCTACTATATCTTGCATAGAAGATTTATTGCAATTGCTATTACCATTAGCTTGCATATTGCTAATATCTACATACATTTTCCTGTTCATTAAAAATGAAGAGAAAAGTTGTAAAGCTTTGCCTCTCACACCATAATGCTCCAACTTTGCAATGAGTAATTTGTGGTCAATTGTATCAAAGGCTCAGCTTAAATCAAGGAAAATGCCAGCTACCCTCTTTTTCCTATTCAATTTACTAATAATATCTTCCACTAATGTATATATAGCGTCCCCTGTTCCGACATTTTTTTGGTATCAAAATTGTCGTAAGTGCAAAACCTTGTTTAAATTTAGATGAACTACAAGTCTACTCTTAATATTTTTTTCAAAAATTTTGGAAAGAATAGGGAGCAAGGAGATAGGTCTATAGTTTTTTGGATCTGTTTTGGAGCCCTTTTTGTGGAGTGGGATAATTTTTGCTATTTTTAACTGTTCCGGAAAGACTCCTTCTAAAATGCATTTATTGTAAAAACTAGTCAATGGTTCAGCTAATATGTCTAAATTTTCTTTAATAACTGCTATAGGAATGTCGTCATAACCACATGATTTCTTATTTTCCATACGATTAACTATTTTCACTATCTCACATGGAGTAACAGGCGCAATAACCATGTCATTTTGAACTCTTCTATTGCTTTGTTCAAGAAGTTTTAGGGGATCTAGATTCTTAAAATTACTCAAAATACATTTGCAGCTAAATTGATTTACTAATACGTTTGCAACATCCAAGGGATTTTCTATAATTTTACCGTCGAATTTAAGCAAGAGAATTTCAGAATGCGGTGCTTTTATTTTATTCGTGCTTTTATTTATAACTGTCCAAACCTCTTTACCCAAATTACAAGAATTGTTAATAGTTTCCGATATTGTAATTTTTTTGGCCTTAGATAGTACCCTTCTGTATATTCGTATGTATTTTTTTTTATAATTCAGAACACTGTCTTCCAGCTTAGTACCACCAGCACATAGCAAACGTTTCATTAGGCTTGATATTTAAATGCCTTTTGTCATCCACCTTAATTTGAAACCATTTTTGAGTTTAATTTTTGTTTCCCTCTTTTTATAACAAGTTTTGAAACTTGTAGCAAATGTCTTCAAGAACGTATTGATTCCCATACCACTCAAATCAGTTTCAAGAATACTTTGTCTAAACGCTAGGCGGTTTTTAGTGTTAAAGACTCTTTTATTTACAACTTTATATTTATTATTATTTGAATTATCAATTGTGTTATCTAACAAAAAATTGCCCAATAGCGCACCGTGTCCATCTGCCAAGCCATTGTGGTCTACATCACATTGTTCCACATAATCATCAGGCAGATTAGTTATAACGTTATCTATACAAGATGCGCAATTGTTGCGAATAAACGTAGGTGTATTAATAAGCAGTCGGAAATTATAACATGCCAGTAAACTCATGAATTCAGTCCGGGTTTTACTCTCAACCATTAAGTCCACATTAAAATCACCACAAATAATGCTTTTCCTATTGAACAAATATTCCAATAACTTCTCCATATTTAACATGAAATGAGCGAAATTCTTATCATTAGGGGTGCGGTAACAGCAACACAAATATAGACCAGTACTAGTATCCTTAATACAACACACTTCAAAGACTTCCATCTTATACAATTTGTTTATAAAATCTATATTTTCTACTTTTCTGTCTATGTGCCCCAAGATTAGACTCCCCCCTCTAATTTTTCTGTTCCTCGTATTGTATGAGATTAAGTTGTAATTTTCAAGATTAAATACAAGAATCGATTTATCATTTAAAAAATGTTCACTTAAACATAATAAAGTCTACTCTCTTATCTAGCGAATTTATGTAAACCCCTAGTTCACTTTTCTTGTTACTGACACCACATACATTTTGATGGCATATGAACACATTAGTTTGAATTGGGGAAAACTTTGAATCACATTTGTGGCAAGAATCGCAAGTAATACTACAAATCATTCACGAAAAAAGTCTGACTCCTGTATAAGATTGTCAGTTTGTGTCATGGAGTCAACACATTCTGTATTAAATTTTTTGCAACTTACATTTGACGAGAAGTCTGTTTGGACACTGACATTGTTGAAATAAACCGGTTTCATCTGTTTGCAATTTGCTAGTGATTCCTTATAATTTCGACATTTGTTTAAGTTAATCACCCTTAGGATATGTCTAAGAACTAGTCTGCATGCATATAATTTGTTTATACGTCGTACCGATTTACCGAAATTGGAATCTAGCTGAATAAAAGTTGAGTTATCACAATTGCGACACACAAAATTAAATAGGCTGTTCAACATTTTTACGCTTATAAAATTATTGTAATAAATAAAATCATCTTCTGTTACTGTTTAAATAGTTTTTAAGATATTAAGTATTTTACAGAAAAATCATATTTTCAAAAAATTTATAGGTTTGGTTTTGGTTTTTTTAAATTATATTAGTTGTATATTATAGCACTCTATTTCTAGTATTTTTAGCCATTTTTTCTAAAATTTTCCGACGAGACGTTCTCTAGATATCGAATTTTAACTGTTTTTTGGCCCTTATTCAAAAATTAATAGAAAATAATAGATTTTGACATCTGGACAGGGTCCAACACACCCATTGTGACCTATTCAAGCCCGAACACGGGCCCTATAGCTCTTAATTTGAATTTTTTGGCGAAATTGAGCCATCTTGGTTTTTAGGTTTAAATTTTTAGATTAAGATATCTTGAGAACCTTTCGTCCGATTAACACCGGATTCAATAGGGTTGGTAGTGTACCGCTAACTTTAGATGTGTACAAGTTTCAGGCTGTTTCAGACCACAAATTTTTTTGTCGCTGAAACTGCTTTCAGGACACACCTAAAGTGACGCCGAGCTGCAGGTCCAAAACCCCGTCCGTCTGAGACGAAGGGTTCCGAAGTTTCGGACGTTTTAGTACGACATTTGACAGCTCGGCGGCCATTTTGTTAAGCTTCCAACCGCCATAACTCGTGAGCCAGAGATCGTGGGAGATTGCGGTTTTTGATTCTGTACTCAGGGACCTTCCGTCCCTTTCACCCCACGACTTCAGGCGGTTTGGGGCTAAAAATTTTCAGGACCCTGAAAGTAGTTTCAGCGGACAGCGGAGCTCGGGCCGAGTTGGGAGAGCCCAAACTCGGGGGGTCTGCGGCTTTCCCGAGGGAAGTTATCCGTGGTCGAAAAACCACTTTGACAGCACCGCGGCCATTTTGTATAAACTTTGAACGGCCATAGCTTCCCAACGGAGAGTCGCAGAGGGTCGGGGTTTTCGCTGGACCTATTGGCAGGGCATAGACTATAAGGTAAGATAGCTTTCAGGCGCTTTCAGGAGTTAAAAAGTTTTCAGCCTGAAAACCAGCCCAGTGGATCGGTCTCACCGAGCCAACTTTGGAAAGCCCAAACACCAGGGTTTTTGGACTGGTGGATCCGGAGATATCCTCTTGTAACCAGTTTGGGTTCCTTATTTCGTGAAAAACCAAAAATTTTCAAATTAGGATATCTCCGGAACCCCTTGGTGTAACTGCACCGAGTTTGGGTTCATCTGAGAGGGCTCGGTGGGAGCTATCCACTGAACGCAACGCAACGACTCTACATAGAGTCCATTTAAAAGTCGTTAGATTTTGTGGATCCTTCTGACTTAGTTTGACATTTGGAGTTTTTCTCACATTCTCCGGTGCTTGACCCGTTTCATAGAACGATAAACTGACCGTAATTTACCCTTACATAGAGTCGAGACCAGCTAAGATTTTATAATCTTATCTATATTTACATTTATTATACACTTTTACTGTTTTATTTTGAATTCTTACACCAGACAACTTTTCCCGTTCCCTGGCAGTGCCCTTTACACACTAGCCACACAACACCCAACAGGCGGGCAACTCACGCAACCAAAAATGATGTCCGGAATCCGCACCCCAGTAACAGGGAGAGGGGCGAGGTCCGGCGCCGGCGGAACACAGGAGGCTACGTCGACAGCCAAAACGCCACTGTCGCCATCGGCAGGAACCTCTGGTGCCGTCGCTTCCCCCCCCACCACCACCACTTCCAGACAGGAAGGACAGCTGGCACAGGCGCTGGACGCCGCTAAAACCTTTATCCGGAGGCCAGAGCGAAAAAGGAGGTCCGTAGACTTAATGGATGCTTACAAACTGCAGACCAACATCTTTGCCACATCGTCCACTGACAAACTTCTCCAGGAGGTCATGAAGACGTTTGAGGACATTCCAACCAAAGTCCAAGGTTATCCTCAGATGCGTAAAGACATCAAGACCTTCCTGGAGACCCAGTCAGATAAGTGCCTGCGGACCTTGTTCGAGCTGAGCAAGCGAGTTAAGAGCCTGGAGACAGCGCCCGGAACGGTTCCTCCCACAACGGACATCAAGCTTACCCCACCCGAAATGTCGGACGATATCCTGGGAAAGCTAAAGAAGGTGGAATCGAACCTGGAGACGCGGCTAAACCAACTCGAGCAGAAGGTCTCAAAAGTCACCTCGGTTATAAAAGAGGAGATAAACGAAAGCGGTGCTGACATCTTAGAAAAGATCGGCGAACAGCTCGAGGAACTCAGCTGCAAGGTTGAGGTGGGGCAGGGAGTCCTCGAACTCAGGATTGACGAAGCCACTAGGGACGTCAAGGAGGCCATAAAGAGAGCGGAATCTGAGCCAAAAACCGAGGTGCCGTCGTACGCCAGCGTCACGGCAGCCAGACCCGGGTATCGGCCGGCACTCCACTCGATGGCGGTCACCCTCGAGGGCAGCCAGGAGACTGCGGACGAGGTGTTAGCCAGAGTGAAGAAGGCGGTCGATGTCACCACGACGGCCGCGGTTTTTGGGGGGACTATCTTTCCCTTTCCCCTCCCTTTCCCTTTCCCCTTCTCCTTTCCCTTGCCGCTCGTCTGCGACTGGCTGGGAGCGTTGGCGACGGGGGCGACAGGGACGGCCGCCACCGACTTTTCCCTTCCCCTCACGGGCCACTTCCGTCCACTCGTTGGACGGGGTGGTTGAAGGGAGAAGGGCGTCTTCCACCTGGGAGGAGGACGGCCCCGGCTCGTACTGCCTCTTATCCGCCGCTTGCGGCGGTCGGGGGCGTGACTCCGGCAAGAGCCGGTCCTCGATTCCTGCTAAGCAGGCTCTTGTGAAGGCCCTCTCCTCCATTACAACCTTGCGGATGATAACCTCAAGGTTGGAGGAGGGGCCCTCTGCCACATGGCTCGTCTCGGCTTGTTGTGGCCGGGCCGTGGCTTCAGCCAGCTTTTGAAGAAGCTGGCTGACCTCCGACTGCAGGCGATCTATCTTCGCCTGCATTTGCCGGGTCTCGTCGGTGGCCTTCCGCCGGACAAGCTCCACGACGACACCGCGCATGCTCGCGGCCCTGCTCTTGAGGGCCTTCTGAAAGGTCCCCTTTAGGTTGGAGGACTTAGAAGCGACCTCCACGATCTCCTCCTCGTCCTCCTCCGCCATTCTCTCCAGCTCGGCTAGAGAATGGTCCGCGTATAGAACGCGGGACGCACCGTACCCGGACTTGGCCCGGGCGGCGTGCGCCCGCTTCTCTTTGGCAGCAACCTTCTCCTCCAGCTCTTGCTGGAGCTGCGCCCGCCGTGCCAGGTCCAACTGGCGTTGGGCGTCCGCGAGCCCAACGACATGGGTATCCGCGGCCGCCGTCGGCTTTTTAGCCTTCGAGGCCGTGGAGCCTTCGGACCCACCGCTCCGGTGGACCCGCTTCCGCGACCGAGAGTCGTCCGCGTCCGACACAGTGGTAAGTGAGTCGTTGTCCGACGACTCACTCGTCCCTCCGAAGAAGCTAGCCGCAGACGGCGCGCGGCTAGTCTCTGACGCTCGCGCGTCGTAGTGGCCCTGAGAAGGGCCTTTTGGTTGGCCCTGAAAAGGGCCTTTGGGTTGGCCCTGAGAAGGGCCTTTGGGTTGGCCCTGAGAAGGGCCTTTTGGTTTTAAAAAGCGCCCGCAGGCGTCCCGCGTAGGTTTAGGCATAGCCTCCGCAGGTTCGTAGTAAACAAAGCAACAGTATAAAATAATCTACGAAAGCACAGTGCACTTTAGCCAACCCAGTCTGCCACTCCGTTACGGTGGTCAAACTGGGTCGTTTCCAGGGGACGCGACGTGGACGCAAGCACTGTGGGGTGTCCCCCAACCTAACCTAACCTAACCTAACCTTTCCAGCGCATTCCCGCTTCGTCCAAGTGGCGGGGGACTGGGAAACCGGCACAGCCTTCACTTCCAGTCCTCCGCAGACGATTGCAAGGCAAACCCCTCACACCCTCACGGGTGTGGGGGGTCGGGAATGACCGACGAAGGTGACGGGTGCAATGCGGGCGAAGGCACCCCTGCGCCTGTCACCCGCCCGTCACCATGAGGAGGGAGGGCTCGGCGCCTTCTCCCCCTTCTTCGTGTGCGGAGCGGCGCAGCGAGAGGATCGTCCTCCCGCGTGCGCTCCGCCTCCTCCTTTTGTGAGAGTACGTCCTCGCAAAAGGAGGCTACCGCTGACCAAGCCTCTTCGCTCCCCAACATGGCGTCGACCACGCCGGGAAGCGAGAGGTCCGGTCCGACCACCGCGGTCAGACCACGGCGCAGCTCGGACCACGCCGGGCACACCTCGAGGGTGTGCTGCGCCGTGTCCTCCGCCACGCCGCAGTCGTGGCACGCCGGGGTCTCCTCCCTCCCGATCCGGTGCAGGTGCGATCCGAAGCAGCCGTGCCCGGACAACACCTGCACCAGACGGAAAGAGAGGAAACCGTGGGACCGCTCGAGCCAGCCCCTCAGGACCGGACCGAGCGCGTCCAACGTCCGGCGGCCAAAGGCAGCGTTGGCGAGGTCCTCCTCCCACTCGTACACTCTGGCGAGCACCCATGCCTCCAACTCCCAAGGAGGGGTGCCGGCCAGAGCGCACGCCGCCGAAAAGCCCACCGAGCGGTAAGCCCTCGCCACCCGCTGTGCAATGGCCCGCTGGGGCCTGCGGATGGCGGTCGCATTTTCCCTCCTATGGAGGGAGTCCGCCCAGATGGGCGCCCCGTAAAGGGCCATGCTCCGCAAGATGCTGGCATAGAGGCGCCGGCATTTCGCCTTGGGCCCCCCCAGGTTTGGGAGGAGCCACGAGAGGGCGTCCGCAGCCTTCAACAGGCGCGTCGACAGTCCGCTGAAGTGCGGGCCGAAGCGCCACCTGTCATCCAGCACCAGCCCCAGATATTTCATCTGGGGATGGACCCCTATACGGACGCCCTCCACGACGATGTGGGCGTCGGGAGGGCAGCGCTGCCGGGGACCACGAAAGTACACGGCCTCCGTCTTGTGCAGCGCCACCTTCAATCCCATGCGGCGGATCCTCTCTGCCACCAAGGATCCGCCAGCCGAGGCCAGACAGGCCGCATCCCTGAAGTTCCTCCCCCGGGCAGTGAGGAGAGTGTCGTCCGCGTAGCAGATGACACTCGTGCCCGGGAGGAGGGCTCCCCGCAAGAGCCAGTTGAACCCGATGTTCCACAAGGGGGGGCCAAGCACCGACCCCTGTGGAACACCGGACTCTGCCCCGTAGGGCCTCACGGTGGCCGTTTTGTCTACGAAGAGGACCTCTCGGTCCTCCAAGTAGCTGGCCAGGAGATCCCGCAGATATTGGGGCACTCCGTGATACCGGAGCGCCTCCAAAATCGTCGAGTGGGGGACGGAGTTGAAGGCTTTGGCAATGTCGAATGACACCGCCAGCACTCCGTCCCCCGCATCCACCGCCTCCTTCACCTGGCCCTTCAGTAGGGCCAGCGCGTCGATCGTCGAGCGCCCACGACGGAAACCGTATTGGGCGTCCGACAGATCCGGCCCTACCCCCCGCAAATGGCTGTCCAGCCTCCCGGCGACAATCCCCTCGAACAATTTACCGATCTCATCGAGCAGAACGATGGGCTTTATGCCGAGGGGGAGTCCACCGGGCGTCCCTCTTTTCGAAGGAGGCATAGCTGCCCCTCCTTCCACAGTTTCGGGAACCTCCCAGCCGTAAAACACGCACTGAAGAGGTCCCGAAACCTGTCCTCCATTTGGGAGGCGGCGATTGCCACCACCCGTGCGGGGACGCCGTCCGGTCCGGGGGCGGTCTTCTTTGCGCGGAGGCTCAGAACCCCCGCGCAGAATTCCGCCGCCGTCACCGGGGGGACCTCCGCCTCCGGTGGACCCGCCCCTTGCGGGGATCCATCGTTGGTGGGGAACCAACGGTCCTGCACGGAAACAGGGACCGGACCACCCCATCCAACAATGCTGGCTCAAGGGTCTCCGACAGTGGGGGACCGTAGGGGCGGAGCTGGTTCCGCGCCGCCTTATATGGCCTCCCATAGGGAAGGGATCCCTCCAGCATCTCGGCCCTCGCCGAGTCTTGCGCAGCGCCCATTGCAGACTTGAGGGCCACCGTAGCCTCTCGGTAAGAGGCGTGCAGGCGGTCCTCCTCTGCCCGGACTCGGTTTTGGGCGCTGCGCCGTCGGCTCCGCGTGTAGGCCCTTCTGGCCGCCACGCAGGTGGCCCGTAGCCTCGCCAGCTCCTCCGTCCACCAGTAGACGGCACGACGGGGAGGCGGACGGCGAGACCGAGGCATGCTGGAGTTGCACACCTCGGTCAAGGACCCCCTGAGCCGGACCACTGCGGCGTCAACGTCCGGGACCTCCTCGACAGGGGGAGGCGACAGCCAGTCCTGGAGAAAGGCGGCCTCCTTGGCTGCCTCCCGTTCCAGGCGGGTGAGTGCCCACCGTGGGAAGGGAGATTGCCCAGCGCTGGCCATCCCCCTCCCCTGCTGGGTGGAGATGTCGAACCGCACGTAACGGTGGTCCGACAAGGTCTCCACCAGCTCCACCCGCCAGTTCACGACGCGGGCGGCCAGCGCGGGGGTTGCAAACGACACGTCCACTACCGACCCGCCCTGTTGCCGCACACACGTGTGGACCGCCCCCCTGTTGAGGAGGGACACACCGCACGAGGCCGCCCAAAACTGGACGGCGCGTCCCCGGACGTTGCAACCGGCTGCCGGGTTGCCCCAGGCCACCAACTTGGCGTTTAGGTCGCCCAACACTACGACCTGGCGTGGCGCCGCCCTCCCTACGACAGCAGTGAGGACTTCGAGGAAATCCTCAAAGTCCGAGAGAGGGCGGTTTGGGGAGAAATACACCCCCACCATCGCTATCTCTCCCTACGCCGGTCCCCTAATCCCGGTCCCCTCTCTAAGAGCGAGAGGGGAGGGGAGTCTGTGGAAGACCGCGCCACCAACGCCACCAAGCCGTCACGGTCGCCCTGCCAACGGCCAGGGACCGAGTAGGGTTCGGCGACCACCGCCAAGTCCACCAACCATTCAGCCATGGTCTGCATCAGCAGATCCTGGGCTGTCCTGCAGTGGTTGGTGTTAGCCTGAAGGATACGATGTTCGACTGTGTCCATCAGTCGGACACTCGTCCCGGATCGGCATTGGTACGGGCCCGCACCAAAATGGAGGCGTAGGTCTCCCCTCGCCCCGCAGCCTCCGCGGTGAGCGTCACCACGACGGCTGCGGTTTTCGGGGGGACCAGCTGCCCCTTTCCCTTCACTTTCCCCTTTCCCCCGCCTCCAGCCTTGCCCTCGCCGGTCGCCTGTGACTGGCTGGGAGTGGCGGTGGCGGGGGCGGCAGGGACAGCCGTCGCCGACTTTTTGCCCTTCCCCTTCCCCTTACGAGCCACTTTCGTCCAGTCGTTGGACGGGATGGTCGAAGGGAGAAGGGCATCTTCCGCCTTGGACGAGGACGGCTCCGGCTCAGACTGCCTCTTATCCGCCGCAAGCGGCGGTCGGAGGCGCTTCTCCGGCAGGAGCCGGTCCTCTATAGCCTCAAAGCAGGCTCTCGTGAAGGCCCTCTCCTCCATAACAACCTTGCGGACGATATCCTCAAGGTTGGCAGTGGAGGCAGGGCCCTCTGCCGCAGGGCTCGCCTGGGCCTGTTGTGGCCGGGCCGTGGCTTCAGCGAGCTTCTGGTGAAGCTGGCTGACCTCCGACTGCAGACAATTTATTCTTGCCTGCAGTTGCCGCGTCTCGTCAGTGGTCGTCCGCTTCACCAACTCAGCGACGACACCACGCAGGCTCGCGGCCCTGCACTTTAGGGCCTTTTGGAAAGTGCCCTTTAGGTTGGAGGACTTAGAGGCGACCTCCATGATCCCCTCCTCGTCCTCCTCCGCCATCCTCTGCAGCTCTTCCAGAGACTGGTCCGCGTACAGAACGCGTGACGCACCGTACCCGGACTTGGCCCGGGCGACGTGCGCACGCTTCTCCTTGGCGGCAACCCGCTCCTCCAGCTCTTGCTGGAGCTGTGCCTTCCAGGCCAGGTCCACCTGGCGCTGGGCGTCCGCGAGCCCAACGAAGTGGGTATCCGCGGGCGTTGTCGTCGGCTTTTTAGCCTTCGACAACGGTTTGGACCCCGAAGCCGAGGAGCTCTCGGACCCACAGCTCAGGAAGACCCGCTTGCGCGATCGAGAGCCGTTCGCATCCGACACTCCAACAACCGAGTCGCTGTCAGACGACTCTGCCCCGCCGAAGTAGCTAGCCGCAGACGGCGCGCGGCTAGACTCTGATGCTGGAGCGTCGGGGTGGCCCTGAGAAGGGCCTTTTGGTTGGCCCTGAGAAGGGCCTTTGGGTTGGCCCTGAGAAGGGCCTTTGGGTTGGCCCTGAGAAGGGCCTTACAACGAAATGGTTAAGGCCCTACACTCCCAGAATAAACACATATTTAGGGATTTAGGAGAAGAGGAAAAAGAAATAGCCATAAAATACAAAAAGAGGACTGACACGACGCGCTGCGCTGTCTTGGACGTTGCCCAAGACAGCGCACGTGGTCGTCCAAGTCAGGCCGAAAGTATGGCAGAGGATGACGGAGGCTGGGGCTCTTTACCTTGACCTGCAAAGGGTCAGAGTGGAGGATCAGTCGCCGCTCATCCAATGCACGAAGTGCTTAGCGTTCGGACACGGCCGGAAATTTTGTACTGAGAGTGTGGACAAGTGCAGTCACTGCGGAGGACCGCACCTACGCGAAAAATGCGTGGAATTCATTGCAGGTAATGGACCGCAGTGCTGCAACTGCTCATACTCTAAGTTTCAGAGGACTGACCACAACGCCTTCAGCGTGGAGTGCCCGGTCCGCAAGAAATGGGACTACCTGGCTCGGACGACAACGGCGTATGCCTAGACTGCTTTCTAAGGTACAATTAACACATGCAACACGCACAACAATACACGCAACACACACAGGAGCACACCAGGACAGCAACACAAACTGGGAGTACATTACAGAAGTAGACTACAACTACGAAACGAACATACACATGGAAACCAGAAAACAAAAACAAGCACAGATATACAAAATATATAGTAAATATATACGAATATATCATAACACACACACAACACGAAACACACACCCCAAACAACCCCTGAAAACGTCGAGAATAATAAAAATATAGAGAAAGAATCGACAATAAATAAGTTAGTATCGTAAGTATATATTATATTATTGCCGAAATAGTTAGAAAAACTAATAAACGAAATAAAGCGAAAGGAAGTTACACAGACCCTTAGAATAGTCCTAATTAAGTAGGTCCAAACCATAATATGTCCAAAAAACCAAAACTAAGTATAGTATAACTTTCTATTCTATTCTATTCTATTCATAGAAAATTGTGTTATGGAAAATTGTGTCCATTGTGTTAGAAACTAAGAAGATAAGTTATAAAACTATGTTAGAAAGTAAAAATTAAGTACTGTATTAGGATAAAATTTGGTATTGTATAGATATAAAATAAGGAAATAGATGTAAAACTAGTCATGTAAGAAAATATACTAGATACCTAAATTAGAAAATAAAATGTAGTAAAATCAGAAAGCACATTGTTTATAAATATAGTATAGAAATAAGGGATAATATCCACAACTAGATTTGTATAAACATATGGTATCAGAAGTTTAGATTATATAGAACTTGGCTTACAGAAACATAGTTAATTATGAAATAGACCTAAGAAAACAAGCATGTAATAAAAATGTAAGTAGCAAACAATGTTAAATAAAACAAAAATGTGTACGAAATACCCCTAAATAAAGAAAATTAAAGAACAAGTAGTTAGAATAGCGGGAGCCCCACCCGGCTAAGAATGAAAGGATGTGTAAAAGAAAGACAAAGTATGAAGCTTGAAAGTGCGAGAGGAATAAATGCGAGAACTGGAATGAATGAGTAACTAGAATAACAAGATCCCGTTGTTCCCATGAACGGGGAAAAGCACAAAAAAAAAAAAAAAAAAAATGGATCACACGACGGCTTCAAGTGTAATAAAAGTTCTGAGAACTACATTTGCTAGATTTGGGTTACCCGAGGAGATAGTTTCAGATCAAGGCCCTCCGTTCACAAGCGGAGAGTTTTGTTCATTTTTAAGGAATAATGGTATACGCCAAAGATTTTCGCCTGCCTACCACCCGGCGTCCAACGGGGCGGCAGAGAACGCGGTCAAACTCTGTAAGCAAACCATTAAAAAAGCGTTTAGGGACAAAATTAACGTGGACACAGCTTTACAGACATTCTTGTTGGCATATCGTAATTCAGTGCACAGCACTACAGGCGAAACACCGGCGGCATTGCTACAGAGGCGCTCACTCCGTTCCCGTATGGACTTATTCCGGGGACAGAGATCATTAGAGAACAGGGTGCGTGATATACAAGGTCGACGGGTAGAATGCGAGGGAGTCCATGCACGAACTCTGAGGGAAGGTGAGGCTGTCTGGGCGAAACAGTACGGTGCGTCGGATAAGTGGGTGAAAGGAACTGTGAGAGAGGTAGAAGGTACTCGTAGGTATGTGGTGGATAGCGGTGATGGTTCTCAAGAGACACATTGACCAAATAAAACGCCGGTTTCGGCTGTCAGATGTTCCTTGTCAAGGGACTGATGATCATAATAATAAACCGGGCGACTTGAGTGAGACTGCTGTTCCGTCGCCATCAGATGGATCGATAGGGACATCGGAGTCAAGACGTACGTCTAAGCAAAAATCAGCCAGATGTTGCAAAAGAGGAAGCACCATTAGAATCTCATAAAAGAGTGTGTGTTTCGGGAAGCAATGTTGTGTCTCCGAAACCTCCACTTGTGGAGTCACCTAGCCCAAAGGCTGAACCGACGCCACCAGCGGAACGCTCCCATCGAATACGTTGACCGGTAGTCCGATTCGAAATAGATTAAGTAGATTATTTAGTTAAGTAGGATTTATTTTGTTTGAATAATGTTTTGATTGTAGTTTATATAGATGTTGTAATAGTCTAGTAGTAGTCTAGTTTCGAGAGTATATATAAGATTAAGAGGGGAGGTGTAATGTATGGTAATATGTGGGTACATTGATTATTATAACATGGCGGTAGGTTGTGCTTAATGGATAGGATTCAGTCTGCGATTAAACTTGAACTGGTCACTACGCGTATTATTATTTATTTCCGTATCCAGACTTCCCAGTGTACCCAAATTCCAGAATACTACTCTGTCAAGAAAGTACCGGGAAAAGATCAATAATACACAAAATGTCTGTTATTCATCCAAATTTATTTTATCACCTTCAAAGTATGCTCCTTTAGAAACGATACACTTGCGCCAATGAATAATCCATTCATCAAAACATTTTTTAAACGCTGCTTCCGGAATTGAGTTCAGTTCTCGCCGCGAATTCTCCTTTATGTCTTCTATCGATTGAAAACGGGTGCCACGAAGTGGTAATTTGAGTTTAGGAAAAAGAAAAAAGTCAGCAGGAGCCATATCTGGATATGGTGGTTGCTGGATGGTATTTGTTGAGTGTTTGGTCAAAAATTCGTTCACAATGATAGCCTTGTGCGAAGGCGCATAGTCGTGGTGCAAAATCCAAGAATTTTCTTTCCACAAATCTGGCCTTTTTCGTCGAATTTGCTCTCTTAAACGCCGCATAACGCTCAAATAATATTCTTTATTTACCGTTAGACCTTCCGGTAAGAATTCAGAGTGCACAACACCGCGATAGTCAAAGAAAACAGTCAACATTACTTTGACTTTTGATCGACTTTGGCGTGGTTTTTTCGGTTTCGGTTCAGTTGGAAGGCGCCACTCCGAAGCTTGTTGACTAGTTTGCATGTCAAACTCGTAAACCCACGTCGTCTCGTCACCAGTAACAATGCGTTTCATGAATGTTGGGTCCGAACTGACTCGTTCTAGCATGTCCTCAGCGACTTTCATGCGATTGAGTTTTTGGAGAAAATTCAGATCTTTTGGGACTAGCCGAGCAGCAACATGTTTCATGCCCAAATAATTAGTTAAAATGGTACGGATCGACTCGTGAGATACAGAAAGTTCGGCGGCTATCTCTCTCAGAGTTGAATGGGTATTTTCAGTCACTATTTTCTTCACTTTTGCGATGTTAACTTCAGTTGCAGACGTTGACGGCCTTCCAGAGCGAGGCAAATCTTCTATCACATCTCGACCGCTTTTGAACGCTTTGAACCACTCATAAGCACGAGTTTTTGATAAAGTCGATTCACCGTAAGCCTTCTGTAACATTTTCAGTGACTCCGAACACGAAATTCCATTGGCGATGCAAAATTTAAGACAAACTCTTTGTTCGATATTTTTGTCCATTATAAAATTCGCAATACACACTATATATGATATTACTAAAACCAGCACTGTATTTAATGTAAATAACAGATGCAACTCAAACTCCGCGCCAAAATGGAAAACAGTTGTGCCAATCTAACAACTACAAAAAAACAAAAATTTGAATTTGGAACCATAAACAAATCATCCATTCCCGATACTTTTTTGACTGAATGTACTTCAGATTTAAACTACGTAAATTCAGATCGAATTTACCAAGTATTTTGTCATCATCAGTCATTGATTAAAATGCCAAGGTTAGTTTAGGTGAATCTACAAATACTTTAGGATTAGATTGGAATCCCAAAACTGTTACTCTTCATAATATCAATTGAGGTTCCCAATAACAATGATGTAGTTACCAAGCGATCAAAACTGTCTGCATCATTCAAGATTATTGATCCCCTTGGAATTCTCTGCAGTCCATGCGTGCATTATACCTAAAATGTTGGGACAGTCCTTATGGCTCACTATAAGGGATTGGGATGAGCCAGTTGGTTCCGATGTTTTGAAATCCTGGAACAAGTTCATTACCAATTTACATTTTTTATCAGTTTTACAGATCCAACTTTTAACGCTATGCGAGGCTCCTAGTTATATAGAAATACATACCTTCAGTGATGCTTCCCAAGTCGCTTACGGTGCATGTGTGTACCTGCGGTCACACAACTTAGCTGGTGATGTGAAGGTAAACTTACTGTGTGCTAAGTCTAAGCTGGCGCCGTTGAAGCCGACGACTATAATGCTTCTGGAGCTTTGCGCTGCTCTATTAACAGCAAAATTGTGCAAGGCAGTTTTTAGTTCTCTGCGATATGAGGTCAATCGCATCATTTTCTGGTGCGATTCTAGCGCTGCCTCAGTTGGTTGAGTGGTAGTTCTGTAAAGTTAAAAACGTTTGTAGCTAATAGGGTGGCCGAAATAAATGAACTTACCGATAGTTCGTCGTGGCACTATGTGCCGACTGATCAGAATCCGGCTGACCTGGTCTCAAGGGGTGTTAGCCCAGATCAAATCATTAACCTTGATTTGTGGTGGTCAGGTCCAAGCTATCTAAAACAGCCTGAATCTGATTGGCCCTATTTGAGTAAATTAATAACTGAATCAGACTTACCTGAGATTAAATGCGCTTCCACTGTCGTTCGAGAACCTGAAACAGAAATTCCAAAAGTAGATGAATTTTCTTCTTTCTTAAAATTGAGAGTCATATTCGCGTATGTTAATAGATTTATTTATTTAAATAACATGGGATACTTACAGTAAAACAAACAGATGCAGAACAGTACAATAGACTGAAAGCCAATTACAGGTCTCCACTTATAAAATACAGAATACATATACTATAGCATAATTACTATGTTGCTCACACTGCATAACAACCATCATAACAATATGAACTACTTGAAAAAGCTTCGACTTTAGCACTTCCTGGCTGACGACACACTAGTTTGGAATAGATCTATATCATACTGTTTACAAAGCTTGTTTAAATTTCTGCTTGCACGCACAATGTACGAATTCTGCCTATAGATTTATACATAAGACACAAATGTCCTAAAAATAAATTATTTGGTAAAGTAACAGTTAGTGAATTAGAATCATCTTTTATTAGTTTATGTAAAATTGCTCAGCCACCTTAATTTGCTCTAGAGTACAATATTTTGTTAAAAAATAAAACTTTAAGTAGCAAGTCAACACTCTTGTCGCTTTCACCTATTTTGGACGATGACAAGGTGATGAGAGTCGGTGGCAGAATAGAATTATCAAATTACAACTGTTCTGTTATATGATTCTGTTTATGATCTCTCCCGCGTATGCTCCACATTTCGGCGGCATCTGGGAAGCCTCCTTAAGTCCGCGAAATACCATTATAAAGCGCGTTATGAGGAACAATCATTTAACGTTTGAGGAGATAGGTATTCTCTTCACCCAGGTGGAAGCTGTGCTTAATAGTCGACCTTTATGCCCACTCTCCCCTTCCCCTAACGATTACCACTTTCTGACTCCCGGTCATTTTCTGATAGGGCGTGCCCTAAATGCATTGCCTGGTCCATCGCTAGAGCACGAGCACCAGAACAACCTTCAACGCTACGTGAAGCTTCAACAAATTTACCAACATTTTTGGCAGCAGCGCTGGCAAAGAGAATATGTAGCAGAGCTACAGCAGCGCGCCAAATGGCGTACGAATTCAGCACCCTTGCAAGTTGGAAATTTAGTTCTTCTCCAGGAAGATAACGTCCCACCACTCAGCTGGCGAATGGGACGAGTCAGCCGCTTGTATTCTGGGACCGACGTTGTCACCCGAGTCGCAGACGTGAAAACTACCAGAGGCTGCTTCAGGAGGCTTCTCATTTGGATCTGCTCCTTGCCTACCTCTTCACCGAATGACGACTGAAGAAGTCAACAGGGAGAAAGATGTCTGCGCCACATCTACGCCTGACGCTTTTTCAATAACATCAAGTTGCACAAGCAAGTGGTGCCATAATTTTTTGTGTTGTTCTTGATTTTTTACTCACACCCGCACACTGATTACTATTTCTTTTTTCTTCAGCTTTATGTTGAGTACACGGCTGCGTCGATTTTTTATTTATAAAACGCAATTTCATTGTAATCATCAAGAAAACCCAAGATTACAGCTGTTTGTGAAGAAACTGAGGTTTAAATTATAAAACCTACAATTTACAAGTATTCGCGAAAATCTAAATTTGCCCATATCTTTTTAACGTGTTAACTAAGGACCTTGATTTATTTAAACACCTATAGGGACTATAGAATTCAGTATCTAGTATAAATTTCAACTTGCTAGGTCCACCCGTTTCTGAGAAAATCGGTGGTGGCAGACGGACGGACAGACGGACAATAGAGTGATCTTATAAGGGTTCCATTTTTTCCTTTTTCCGACCGAGCGAATGAGCCGGCCGAGCGTCGTTACATAATTATTATCTTTTCATACTTCGGTTCACACCGCGAACTACCAGTCGCCGCTCGCTAGCTGGCGGTGTGGCCTGCGCGTTACACACTACACTGACACCTGACGATCATGACATTCATTGATGACTGATAAAACCGGTATAACAGGCAGATATCCAAAAATCCGTGTATCGCCGCTTCTATTTATATCCGAGCGTCACGCGTCGTAGTTGCCACATATAGGTACGTACAGTAAGTACAGCCTGTTAGTCTGCGCAAAATGTTCGTTGTGAATGGGTGTGTTTCGTTGTTATTTTGTTAAAACTGAATTGTTTTTGTCGGTGAGTTGTTGTTTTGGAATTTTGTTAGTTAATTATTAGGTACAAGTTGATATTTGAATGTTTTTTGTGTGTCTTTTTTGTATAATTTTAATTATGTATCGTTTGGAGTAGCGGATAGATTGTATTATAGATGACTATTTTATTCCAAATAAGAAATTACTGGTACATGTGTAATACTAAGTGCCCGTATGTTGGTCGACTAGTTAAGTGATCTGTGTTTGTTAATATAATTATAAACAAACCTTGAACCTAGTTGATTAAAGTATCAATTTGGATTAATCAGTTGTCATCAACTTGTTTGGAAGTTCCGTGAAACATTATGTCCAAATAACTATCGCGATTAAAAGTGATGTAATGTCCTTCTGCCACAAGCAGTTATGGCGTAATTACCGAACTGAGATAACTGTTGTTGTATTAGATTGTATAAATCCGCCCTAAGCATCATACATCCGCAGCATACTTTGATTGTATATTAGGCGTATAACACATTCAACATAATTTTAATGACGCTTCTCAGTCATTACCGAATTAATTCATAGTATTTTTGGATTAAGCAATTATTTACAAAGCCTGCATAACCTGCTTTCATTAAATGATGTATGATGTAGAAAGCACACAGAACTTAAACATCATAATATTGTCTTTCATTAAATGATGTATGATGTAGAAAGCACACATAACTTAAACTTCATAATATTGTCTTTCATTAAATGATGTATGATGTAGAAAGCACACATAACTTAAACATCATAATATTGTCTTTCATTAAATGATGTATGATGTAGAAAGCACACATAACTTAAACATCATAATATTGTCTTTAATTAAATGATGTATGATGTAGAAAGGACACAGAACTTAAACATCATAATATTGTCTTTAATTTTGCATCAAATAATAACGTTATATCTGCAACGCTTTGTGACATAATTTAAGCGATAAAATAATCATTTAGCTTATTTACAAACGTATTGCACTGTGTAATGTAATATGTATCGAGATACCTTATCAATACTTATTCTTATCTTACAGATAGCTGCTCTATGATCTACATCCTGGATCGTTAATTCAGAACTATTATAGCACCAACTTGAGCTAGCAATATGATTACTCTGGCTGTAGTAGTGATTCTTTTGATCTCCCTGTACCTTTATGGCACCAAAAACTTTAAGTACTGGGAGGTAAGAGGGATAAAATCTGATAAGCCACTCCCACTTTTCGGAAACAATATAAAAGGATATATGTTCAAATCCAGTATGACACAACTTGGAGACGAGTTATACTGGAGGTATCCCAATGAGCAAGTGGTTGGATTCTTCCGAGCTTCGCGCCCAGAATTGCTGATACGAGATCCTGAAATTGTGAAGCGGATTTTGACCACAGATTTTGCACATTTCTTTGAGCGAGGTTTCACACCCCATAAAACTGTGTTTGAACCTATAATGCAGAACCTGTTTTTCGCTGAAGGTGACCTTTGGAAGCTACTGAGACAGAGAATGACCCCTGCTTTTACTACTGGAAAGCTGAAGGCCATGTTTCCTTTGATAGTTGAAAGAGCAGAGAGGATGAAGACTCGGGCACTGACAGAAGCTGCTGAGGGCAAGTCTATAGACGCTCGCGAGCTGATGGCGAGGTATACTACCGACTTCATCGGAGCCTGTGGATTCGGTCTAGATACAAATACTCTGAATGACGAAAACTCAGCGTTCAGACAACTCGGTATCAATATTTTCAGAATACGACCCCGAGAAATTGTTATAGCCATTGCAAAGGAATTGTTCCCAGAACTGTTTCAAAATTTAAAGATTTGGACTCGTGTGGAGAAAGAAATCAATGAGCTGGTGGGAGAAATTCTCAGGAAGAGGAACTACAAACCTAGCGGGAGAGGAGATTTCATAGATTTGATGTTGGAGTGCAAAGAAAAGGGTGTTATTGTAGGCGAGTCGATTCAAAAGAAGAATCCTGATGGTACGCCCAAGACTGTAACATTAGAGTTCAACGATGGTCTGATAGCTGCCCAAGTGTTCGTCTTCTTCGCAGCCGGCTTCGAGACGTCATCCTCAGCCACCAGCTACACTCTCCACCAGTTAGCATACAACCAGGACGTACAGCAGAAGGCGCAGGAGGAAATCGACCGTGTTTTAGCCAAACACGACGGAAAGCTGTCGTATGACTCAATCAGAGAGATGACTTACTGCGAGATGGTGTTCAAAGAAGGTTTACGGATGTTTCCTTCCCTAGGCTTCTTGTTTAGGCAATGTACTCGTCCGTTTACCTTCCCGGAGTTGAATGTCACGATAGATGAGAACATACGTGTGATGATTCCGCTGCAGTCGCTGCACAATGATCCAAAGTATTTCCCGAACCCTGACAAGTTCAAGCCGGAGAGGTTTGATCCCGAAGCATATGACAACAGCAACAAATATTTCTATTTGCCTTTCGGTGCAGGACCTAGAGCATGTATAGGTGAGATTTTGTTTTTTTAGTCTTTTTGACATTAAATTAACATGAGTACATGAAGAGGTCGTAGAGTCATGCTCTTTCCTAACAAATAGCTTCCCTGAAATACCAAATTAAATACTGAACCTCTGAATTTTCTCTGATACACAAATAAGCAAATGAACCAACATTCAGCAAGTATTAATGTTAACATTAAAAACATAGTACAATTCAAATTTAAACAAATAAATAAAATTAGTAAGTATCTGTTTGTAATAACAGCTTTTTACTGAATGCATAAAAAAATAATACGGCACATAAAACAAAAGAACATATTTTTCAACTTTTGTAGTCCGTCTCTGTTTATTCCGGCTAATCTCCGAAACGGCTGGGCCAATTTTGACGGGACATTTACTGACAGATAGTTGATGTCATACGGTCTAACTAAGATTACTTTTATTTTAGAACTAGGACTTCGCCCGCGACTACGTCCGCGAAAATTGTGATAGCTCGACTAATATACATGATATCAATATAATTTATAGCTTAGGTCCCTCAGTGATAATGTAGCTTTCTAACAGCAATAGAATTTTTGGTATCGGTCTCGTAGTTTTTAAGTTTATTCGTTACATACAAAAATACAAATCTATAAAATATTAGTGTAGATAATAATTATACTCAACGATGGGAAAACTCATACAACAAACTTCAAATTTGAAGTTTGTTGTTTTTATTTCTTTTATGAAAGGGGGATCCGTGCAAAAAAATTAAAACCCTTGAAAATGTTTACAAAATCCGATTCAGAAAGGGTAATATTTTTATAATAATTTCACACGAACGAAGGTCGTGGGCAATAGGGAGTCTTAAATAAGATATTATAGGTACATGGCGGCACGTAATATACACACACGAATACCTCTTATTTTCAGTACTAACCAGTCTACTATCACACATTATATAATATCCGTTACTTTGTCCCAGGTGAGCGTCTCGGCATTATGCAGTCACTGGCGGGCCTGGCGGCCGTCCTGTCCAGTTTCACAGTGAAGCCCGCGCCGGAAACCGTCAGGCATCCCATCGTTGACCCTCTGTCTAGCGTGGTACAGGCCATTAAAGCTGGACTACCACTCATGTTCATTCCCAGGAATTAAAATCATTGAAATTATTTTGTTAAAATAGTGTCCTACGAGCCAAGCTTGTAAGTTAATTTAAGGGTATCTATGAATGTTGAAAATAGAAAACGTGTCCACACCTACATTTAGTTTTATCAATTGTATGTAGTTAGGTTCAGCGGTAATGACCTTTGGCAAATATTGTTTGTAATTTGTTTTCTTGAAATGTATTGCAAAACATGAACATTAGGTAAAAAAATACAATTGTAACTTTTTACGATAGAAGAACTGTTTTGTGAGACTTGCATTTTATACATGTTATGTTTAACAAACTACAAATTGTAAGCTGCCTATATTAAATGGCTACACCACTGTGTACTGTGTGCATTACCTGAATCTAATCTTACTACATTATATAATAAGCCATACGAAAAAGCATGTTTGTTGCTATTTATGCTCTGGCATAACACTGTACAATATTTAGTTGATCCATAAAATTAAGGTTTATTTATATGTATTACTTATTCTGAATTTTTGATAATAGCATAACATTTTTGATGCTTCAAAGCATCAAAAAAATGCAAAAATATGTACTTACTACTACTTTTCGTTATTATATTGTGTTACTATTGTCTGAATTAAAATACTTCAAATTGGTTGTGTTTCAATAGGAGTGTACCCGCGTACGGTCAGCAACCGCACATTGTACTTTGGGCTAGTTCAAATTGTTTAGCAGGACTGGACTTTGAAACGGATCGCAATGACTTTTTATTGCAAATAAAACTGCAAAAATATGCTTTTTTACTAATTCTGTTTTTGTTTCCTTCTACTTTTTGTTGTTTAAGTGGGCACTGTGTTGAAATAGCTACATGTTTACCTTGACAGTGGCAACATGTTGCCTTAGTTGATGGTATTTGGCATATATTTTATAATGATGGCCTTTAAAACTTTAAATAGCTCTACATAATATCACATATCTTTGGGAGTTCTTACACAATTTAGCTATATGACCATATGTTAGATCCTTCAGACTGCTGGAGGTCTACTCTCTAACCACGAAATCCGTAGTTTCGACCGAAGTTACGGTCGTTTCCTACTCCGTATCACTTACGGACATATAAAATTCGTTAGGGTCCCGAACTAAAAATGAATGACAACATGATTGGTTTCTATTTTGGTTCAAAATTTGGTTCAATCAAAACTCATGAATCCGAAGTTCATTTCAAAGTATAAGCTACTTGACGGGCCCTGTGTCTTCGTTGACGGTCTGACGGACTTGACCTCAAGGTCTTCTCAAGCCTTGACCTTGAGAATGTGTTTGACACCGTCTTCGTAGACTGAAAAGACACCCACCCTCCTTCTAAAACAGTGCAATGCATAAATCTTCTGATAGAAAATAATATTTTTTGAAGGTACTAGTTGCTAAGTCAATGGAAACATGCATACATAAAGTACACCTAACGGATGCAGGAATACTGGCTTTCAATTTGTAGGGTTATGTTACTGCATATGTATGTATGTGAGTAGAGGCGGCTGCGCCCGCCGTGTAAGCATTTAGTTCAGTCGCAATTAAACGCAGATTACATCAACACGTGTGTTCTTTATAGTCTACTCTACCTAACACAGTGACTTAGCATAAACTGGTGACCCCGACGTGATATTAACTCAGTGATATTCTGTGCAAGGAAATAAGTCTGTGTTAAAGTTTCGAGATGATGACTCAGGGCGGAAGTCAACCTGCAGGATGGGCTACAGACCCGAAGCTCGAGCCGCGTGTCGAAGAGTCTGCGTTGGCAAGCATCACCGTATCATCGAGAATACCAGAGTTTTGGGCGGACCAGCCGCGACTGTGGTTCGTTCAATTTGAGGCAGTGGTGGACAATCAGAAACTTCGTAACAACCAAGTTTGCTTTTGCGGCATCACTGCCGCAAAAGCAAACTTGGTTGTTACGAAGTTAAATAAAAGTGCCATACAACAAATCAGCGATTTACTTTTAGCTCCACCAGAAACACGGAAATTCCAGTCCTTGAAAGACAGATTGCTCCAAGTTTTTGAAGAGTCGGAGACTAGGCAGTTTCAAAAGTTGTTGGGGGAAATGGAGCTTGGTACCCAGAAGCCTTCGCAGCTTTTAAGGCGTATGAGAGACCTCGCGCGAGAAAAAATACCCGACACGACGTTACAAATTATGTGGAGTGGACATCTTCCAACAGCGGTGCAGGCTGTTTTGGCAGTTACTGAAGTGAAGGACTTAGATAATTTGGCTGTTGTAGCAGACAAGGTAATGGAGGCAACTCGTCCTGTGGAAATAGCGATGGTGACAACCAATCCCACCGGCAAGAACGTTACCAAAGATTCCGGTTCAATGACAGAGCTGGCCGCCACCGTGCAGAAGCTGAGCGTCGAAGTCGCAGAATTACGTCGCTCGCGCCAAAAGAAGAGGTATGGGCGTAGTACGAGTGGTTATCGCCAATCAAGGTCGCGCACGAGAGACGGAAGCAGATCTCGTAAAAATCTCATGAAGTATTTGGGCATACACAAATTACGCACGACACCTTACCATCCGCAAAGTAATGGCATGATCGAACGTTGGCATAGAGCTCTTAAAGTGGCCCTCGTGGCACGTTTACATTGCAACACTTCCTGGGTTCAGGAACTTCCAGTCGCGTTGTTAGGTCTGCGTGCAGCTATTATGAGCGATAGTGGAGTGAGCGCAGCAGAATTAACCTACGGTAAAACGATTCGATTACCAGGTGATTTTTATGACGAAACAAAAACATTTACTTCGGACTCGGAATATTTACAGTCGCCTACGGATGCTATTAAAAAATTAAGACCACGACCACCAAGTCATGGGAATTCACGGGCATTGTTCGTATCAAACGATCTTAGTACTTGCCAAAGTGTGTTGATTTAATGCGAAAATCATTCCAACCTCCATATGATGGACCGTATGATGTCGTAAAAAGATTAGGCAAAACTTATATTATAAGAATAGCTGATAAGGAAAAGACTATTTCTATAGACAGGCTCAAACCCGCTTATGTAATCGAAGCTGATAATAGTAATAACGACAGTTCAAAAGTAGAAATAACGGATAAAACGGACTTTAATTTGAGTAATAACAAGGCCACTTCTAGCAAAGTTATACATCCGAAAACAACGCGAAGCGGCCGAGTAATCAAAACACCGTTACGTTTCTCATGAATGATGACACGTTAATTATTGAACTGCACTATTCAATTGAAACATTATTAAGTGCACATAATAAAACACCTTATACCCTGTCGTCATGAGACGGACGGACGGCGAGCTAGCCCATAGCCCACCGTCCACAGGCCCGCGCCTACGGTGGCCGGGGGCCACGTGGTGGCCCCCGACGCCCGGGGCGTCTCCCGCGGCGGCCGGGACGCTGTGAGGTTCTCTCCCTCTCACGTTCCGCCACCTCCTTCTCTAGCATTACTGCTTCGCAGAAGGAGGTGACGGCGTTCCATTCCGTCTCGCTCCAGACCATGGCTTGCACCAGGGCCGGACGCGAGAGGTCGCCGCCGCCCATCGCCGCTTCGAGGACACGGCGGTGCTCCGCCCACGCGGAGCACACCTCCACCGTGTGCTCCACCGTGTCCTCCGGTCGATCCTCGCAGTGGAAACACCCGGGCGTTTCCTCCCGCCCGATTCGGTGCAGGAACCTCCCGAAAACACCGTGTCCGGTGAGGACCTGCGTCAGGCGGAAGGTGAGTACGCCGTGGCGTCTCTCAAGCCACTCCTCAAAGAGGGGACTTACCGCCACTATTGTGGCGTGCCCTGCACGGGGTTGCGACAGTCGCTCTCTCCATGTCGCCATGAGATCACGCCGGAAGTCTGTCCGCTGCGCGACAATTTGTCGCGGCAGCGGAGTTTCCCCCCGGCGTAGCACCTCCGCGCGCCATTCATGTAGGCGCGCGAGGACTATCGCCTCCAGATCCCATGGCGGCAATCCGGCAAGGAGGCACGCCGCCTCACGGGAGATCGTGCGGTACCCACGGGCCAGCCTTACGGCTACCACCTTTTGGGGCGCGTTCAGGTAGTGGGCTGCACGCAGCCTGAAGGAACGCGCCCACACCGGGGCCCCGTAAAGGGCCATGGACCGCTGAAGGCAGCCCCGGTCCGTTCCAGACACCTTATAAGTAGGTGATAATTGGGGTTTCTAGATCACAGGAGATCTAGAAACCCCAATTATCTATTCAAATATAACCTATTCATCTATTCAACAAAATTTAATTATCATGATATTCATAATAATTTTTCATTTTATTATTCATTTAATAATCATCTATTCAAAATAATGTTATTTCACTAATTCAAATAAGTAGGTGTTATTTTAGTTTACGTTTTCGTTTTATTAATACTAACTATTATTCTAAGTAAAAAAAATAAAACTTCATTATTTTATTTAGGTATTTATTTATTTTAGAATTTAAGCACACTAACAATTGGTTACAATTACGATAAGAAATGACACAATATTACCATACATTTATTTTATAATTTTTGCATATTTGATACTTAATCATTACTTCATATGCATAGATTCAAAAACTTACCTACATTTTCAGAAAATTTAAACATACTTAATTGACTTTACCTAGTTAATTTTATTGGGTCTGTACATTAATTTAAATGATTAAATCTACACTTTTGGTTCGATGTCATCCTGAATTTTGGCTATTAATTCTCTCGTACTGGTATATATATCATCGAATAATATAGATTTTACAACATGTTGAGCACACATATCAGCTGCACAACTACACATCGGCTGTTCGAATTTTTGAAAACCGTCGATATCATATATTTCTATTTTGATTATTTTTGTTCCACGAGTTACCGGCTTCTTTATGTATTGGTAGAATGTTTGATCTGTTTTTGATCTCTTGCGAGCAAGACCTAGCGTTTTCTGTCCAGTGGTTTGTTGAACTGGTTGATTAAGCGTTTTCTGTCCGGTGGTTTGTTGAACTGGTTGATTCACGGGTACAAAATTGAAAAGATCCTCCGTGTCCTGAAAAAGAACGATGCAATATTTAATTTAATATAACGTTTACGATTGAAATAAAGAATGTGTGAAAATAACTTATTCAGTGATGCTACTCATTTACTACTAATGCTGTTAATAGATACATATTTAAATTGACAGAGAATATATTTAATAAGGAACACTTACCGACATTCTGCAATTATATCACTCTTCACCGTCAGATATAAAACTTGAAATGGATTTCAATGTTATTATACTCGTGCTTCGTTCTCGAGATTAGTAACCTGAAATAATAAACCTATTATTTATTTACACAAGTAGTATCACCCAGGATCCACCACATAGCACTGTATTTTGAGAGATAAGAGGGTATTCTTTTTTTTTTTTTTTTGTGAGGTAGTCGTGCCCCAAAACTCCGCTTGTCATTCACGTTACAGTGCTTCACCACTGCACATTTCTTTATCGTCAGTACGGACTAAAAGTGTTTTTCTAGTGTGTTTAACGAATCTAAAATGCCGAAGAGGAAGCGTGATATTGACATCGACATCTTAACCAAAAAGCTGCATAAACTGGAGAGAAAATTAAAACGTGCCAAGCGACAACATTTTTCAATATCGCCTTCATCCCGAGAGGATTCCAAGCTATCTGCGCATAGCTATGAAGGTATGTTATTTGTTATTGTTACTAAACAAATGTCTGAGCCGTGCAACATATAAAAAATGGTTCGTTGAATTCACTGGAATTTGACACATACCTACCTACTTTTCATTCGAACTCGAACAGTACAAAGGGCTGTTTATATCGTTATCTATGGTGCGTTCAATTCAATGGAATTGCAACATCTACCATTCAGTTAAGGAAAGACGTTCAATTCACTGGAATTGCAACTTTTCTCTTTGACTTGCAGCAGCGGAAAACGCAATGGACATCTTCTCGGACTATGACTGCAATATAACAAGACCTAGACTGGAATCAGTTATACGGGCCGTCTCGTCAGATGAGATAACGGAGTCGCGGGTGCATTCCCCCGCGCCGACCCCTGCGCCGTGCCACGCGCTGCCCCCTGCGCCGTCCCTCGCGCCGCAACCACGGATGCTATCGCCGCCGCCGCCGGTGCCACAGTCAAGCCCGCTGTTACATGCGCGGCCCCCGCTGCCGCCCCCGCAAGCCGCTGAGCCGAGCCCGGTCGCTGAGCCTTGCT
The DNA here is from genome assembly GCA_941918905.2 of Xestia sexstrigata. NCBI lineage: Eukaryota > Metazoa > Arthropoda > Insecta > Lepidoptera > Noctuidae > Xestia > Xestia sexstrigata. The sequence goes on along the minus strand of OW799229.2, from coordinate 11,690,642 downwards.
CAATCGCTGGTACTGCTAACGATGTTATTATTACCCCCGATGATGACTTGATCGACATACTAGGTGACGACCCCACACAAACCACCGAATATGGCAAAGATATTCACGGTGGCCTAGCTAACCGCCTAGAGCATTTAATTGTCAATGAACTGGACAACAACGTACGGAAGGAATTAGGGAAAAAACACTTGACACCAGCCAACTGTCCTAGAATAATTCCACCGATACTCAATCCCGAAATAAAGGCAGCTTTGCCCGAAGCAAGCGTGAAACGCGACAAGGGAATAGAAAACAGGCAAAAACAGCTTAGTACTGCCTTGGCCTGTTTGAGTGACGTCATAACAACCAAAATGCAAGATAAGGACAAAGACCCGGCCCTTCTGAAACAACTTATGGATGCGGCAAAGTTAATGTGCGATACGTTACACTCGGACTCAGTCAAAAGGCGCTACTTTGCCTTGTCGTCTTTAAAGAAAGACATTAACGACCATTTGATGCAGACAAAGATAGACAAGTATCTTTTGGGAGAGACCCTGGCTGAAACCTTGAAGACTGCCAAAGCTGAGACAAAATCAGGTGCCGATATAAAAGTCACTTACGATAAAAATAGGAAGACCACTCAACCTCAGCCATCCACTTCGCGTGGCTTAAACTGGAAGGCTCCCCCTTCGACTAGCAGGCAGTCAGGGCCGCAGAGGAGCCGCCAGCCTTACCCGCCTGCTGGAGTGAGGGCGCCACTACCGCCCGCGCCGCCGGCGAGCCGCCTACCGCCGCCGCCGCACGCCAGCTGGTCGAGGACATCGCGCTATCAGCCGCGGCCGACCCGCCGCCAGTAAATGAGGTACAGTATGTTGGTCGTTTAGCGTCATTTGCAAGACAATGGTCTCACCTTACACAAGACAAAACTGTTCTTTCCTGGATAGAAGGCTATAGGATACAATTTTCTAAACAAGTCTCACAGGAAAATGTACCTTCTGTTCCTGTTTTGACATAAACTGAAATTAATGATTTTTACAAAATTATTGATAGTCTCATGACAATTAGAGCTATATCCGAATGCGCTCCGTGCGCCAATCAATTTATATCTAGTATTTTTCTTGTGCATAAACCGAATGGCAAGAAAAGGTTTATCCTTAATCTAAAAAATCCAAATAAACATATACAAACTGACCATTTCAAGTTGGAGGATTTACGCACTGCAGTAAAACCTGTAACCTCAAAGATGCATATTTTTTATTAAAAATCCATCCAGACTCCAAGAAATATCTCCGTTTTCAATTTGACAATAAGTTATTTGAATTTAATGTCTTGCCATTCGGTTTAAACACAGCTCCATACGTTTACACAAAATTGATGAAACCCGTCGTTGGATTGCTCAGATTAGCTGGCTTTATATCTACTATATATCTAGATGACCTATATTTAATTGGATATTCATACAACGATTGCTTAAAAAAAAAATCATATTTCAATTAAATTACTAACGGCCTTAGGATTTATCATCAACTATGAAAAGAGTTGCTTACAACCTTCCAGGAGATGCAAATTTTTGGGTTTTTATTCTTGATTCCCAAAATTTCTTAATTATTTTACCGGATGATAAGAAACAACGCCTAATTAACGATATTTACATGTTTATGAGATTATCGTATAGCGTATCAAAATCAAAGATTTTGCAAAATTAGTCGGTTTGTTAATTTCAAAGATGATACCTACTCGGTAGAAATATTGTCTGACGCCTCAACTACTGGTTGGGGTGCAGCGTGTGGCTCAGAGACGGCGTGTGGCCGGTGGTCATTGTCAGAGCAAAAACCACATATAAATTACCTGGAACTTTTGCCCGCCTTTTTTGCACTTAAAGTTTTTGCAACGGACTTTCACGATTGTCAAATACTTCTACGCGTTGATAACTCAACCGCTATTAGTTACATCAATCGAATGGGTGGAATTCAATATCCACACCTAACCAAGGTAGCAAAGGATATTTGGCAATGGTGCGAGTCCCGAAAAATTTTTGTGTATGCGTATTACATTAAATCTGCAGACCATACCATAGCAGATCAAGAATCAAGACGCAACCATCCAGATATAGAATGGTCCTTAAAGGAAAATATGTTTTCCTTGATACTTGAAAAGTTTGACGAACCATGCATAGATTTATTCGCGAGTCGTTTTAACAGAAAATGTATAAAATACATTGCTTGGCATAGAGATCCAGATGCTTACGCAATAAACGCCTTCACAATAAGCTGGTCTAAGATGTATTTCTATACATTTCCGCCTTTTTCAGTTCAGTTATTCTAAAAACTTAAAAAAAAAAAAAAAACAAAACAAAAAGCATCGTAATTGTACCTTTATTATATGGCCTACACAGCCTTGGTTCCCCTTGTTTAAAAGCTTATTAATATCTGAATTAATTATTTTTAAATCAGACAGTTACAATATAGTTTTTGATCATTCCAGCAACGGGAACATTCAAAACCATCTTACCTTGGCTGCAGGGATTTTATCAGGGGAGCCTTATCGCGAAGAAGCGTCCCAGAGTCATCGGAACATTATAATGCTTGCCTCTTTAGCCGACAGTTCTATCAAACAGTACGATGTTTGTTATAAAAAATGGTTCGATTTCTGTGTTCAGAATTCCCTTGATTGTTATGCCACATCGATTACCGATGTATTGAGATTTTTAACCATGTTTTTTGATGCTGGTACTAAATATAGTAGTTTGAATAGTTTTAGAGCAGCCCTATCCTTGATATTGGGTCCTAGTGTCTCCAAAGATGAAAGAATAATAAGGTTTTTCAAAGGTGTGTTCCGTTTACGTCCACCCATGCCTAGATACAATGTAACTTGGGATGGTACCTCATGCGTTCTAACTCACTTAGCCACTTGTTATCCTAATGAAACATTATTGCTAGATCAATTGACAAAAAAATGTATAACCTTATTAGCTCTCGTTACGGCCCATAGGGTCCAGACCTTTTCAAAAATTAATATAAATAACATTGAAATCAAACCTAACGAAATCATAATAAAAATTAAAAACATCAAAAAAAGGAACCAATCAACCTCTCTTGGTTTTGCCTTACTTTTTACAGAAAAAATAAATATGTCCTGCACAGACATTAGTTGATTACATTACTAAAACTTCATCGTTACGTAAAGATGATACTTTATTTATCGGATGCAAAAAGCCCCATAAAGCGGCGACCACACAGACGCTGTGTCGCTGCATAAAGAGTACGCTCTGTGCTAGCGGGATTGACGTATCCATATTCTCGGCGCATAGCACGAGACACGCCTCTACATCTAAGGCCCACCAGCTAGGCGTAAATATTGACCTGATCAGAAAAATCGCTGGCTGGTGTAACAATTCAGATACATTTTTCAAATTTTATCAGAGAAATATAACCGTCAGTCTTAACTAGAGCTATTAATAATAATACAGATGATTAACCTTTGATCAAACTATGTGATTGATTTAAAACATAACTATTATGAAATAGAGTTAATTACATTTACGTACTAACAAGTAACAATAACTTGTGTTATTAACCTATAGTAAGAACATGAAAGAATAACTTGTTTGTAATAATATACATCATTATTAAAGATACAACATGATTTTGATGATGTGATTAAAATATAATATTGATTCTGATATTGGCGTTGATATTTTCAGAATTATACCTCTCAAAGTCTACATGTGTAAATAAATAATAGGTTTATTATTTCAGGTTACTAATCTCGAGAACGAAGCACGAGTATAATTGATGATTAAACGAACTTACTTGTACGTGAAGTTCGATCATAATTATACGAAGTGCTTCGTTCGAAGAGATTAGTAAGTCCCTCCCGCCCAACCCAAATCATTCCAAAAATATCAACGATAAACATTGGTTACAGATACTCTAAACTAAATGACAAGCGGAGTTTTGGGGCACGACTACCTCACAAAAAAAAAAAAAAAAGAATACCCTCTTATCTCTCAAAATACAGTGCTATGTGGTGGATCCTGGGTGATACTACATGTGTAAATAAATAATAGGTTTATTATTTCAGGTTACTAATCTCTTCGAACGAAGCACTTCGTATAATTATGATCGAACTTCACGTACAAGTAAGTTCGTTTAATCATCAATTATACTCCCCCTTTTATATTTTTTAATTTAATGCATTTTTTCACACATAAAGTTCAAATTCGTATACTTTTGTTGGATTTAATATCTGTACAAAAATGGTATGGTGAAATTGAAACTTCAGACATTACGACGCCTAACATGTTATTGTTTATCATAAATATATATCAATAAAATAATACTATTGTCCGTTTGTTCACGGTGATCGTTTTCATACACTTTATTCAAATGATTTGGTATGCAAAGTCACGGTATGTTAGTAGTATGTCAACCTAATGAATTTGCAACGTAAGTTGAATTCTTTTTAAGGAGACGGATCAAAAACAATTGAACAATATTAACATACAACTGCTAAGCGTGGTTTTACCTCCTATAATATAAAGATAAAATATGAATCGTTTTATTTGTTGTTGATTTATTTTTAAATAGCTTTAAAGTACCTGCATGCTGGAATGAAACACAAATGTTGGAATAAAATATCATGCACATCATACATAATAATAATCCGTAATCATTTTTATATATGTTTAGTGTTTTATTTTTTTAAATACACACATCAAAAATGTCTAGGGATCAAGCATTTTTATGCGGATTTCTTGAGATTGAGATGTGGCTTTGTAATAAATTTATGATTTTATAAATTTATATGGATCCTTTTTGGTGCATTTCATAATTTGAATCAGGAACTCTCAATCAAATTCGAGTAAAAGATGAAAATAAGCTGTCAATATTTTCCCTATAAAAACATACAACGCATTGAAGACATTATTAGTGCTACTGTTTCCCTACTACTGATTAAAACCAACGTTATTATGGAGCGACGACGTCATTTAAGCAGGGAAGAAATGCTCAGAGCCGTGGGAATGATAGAAGCTGGTTCCCGGCAACGTACTGTAGCTTTAGCTCTGAATACAAGTCAGAGTGTTATCAGTCGACTTTGGACACGTTACCGAAGCACTGGTACCGTGGCTGAGCGCCATGGAGGACGGTATCGCTGCACCACACGGAGACAAGACCGATACATTCAAATCTTAACTCGAAGAGCTCCAACAATAACCGCCATGATGTTAGCCGTGAGGCTTCATCACTCTTCAGGGAACTTAATTAGCGACCAAACAGTCAGAAACCGCTTGCATGAAGTGAACCTTCATTCCCGAAGACCGCTACGGGTACCACCTATAGCAATGCACAATCGTAGGATTCGATATCAATGGGCTCTTGAACACAGAAATTGGGCAGAAGAACAATGGCGTTTCGTGTGCTTTTCTGATGAGTCTCGTTTTGGTATGAGACCGGATACAAGACGTATACGACACTGGAGAACCCCTGGACGCCAACAGCGATTAAAATCCTGCCAGGAAGTCCATCCTTATAGTGGTGGAACCATCATGGTATGGGCGGGTATTTGGATCGGCGGAAGAACTGAGTTGATTTGGATCAGAGGCAACCTCAACGCTCAAATTTATGCTGAGACGATTGTATCAGACGTCATCGTTCCTCTACAAGTGCAAATCGGTCCCTTATTTCAGTTAATGCATGATAATGCACGACCGCACACCGCAAGAGTTGTAAGACAGACTCTCGCCGCAGCTAACATCAATGTCCTGCCCTGGCCTGCTCAGTCGCCAGACTTGAACCCGATTGAGCATGCATGGGATATGCTACAGAGAAGAGCTCTGCCGAATATGGAGGGTATCCAGTCGCAAGAAGACCTTTTTTTGTTGTTGCAACGAACATGGGCGGCCATTCCACAGCGTGATTTGGATGAACTCATTTTGAGTATGCCAAACCGATGTTCTTGTGTTGTTAGTGTTCGCGGTAGAAACACGGATTATTAATTGTTTAAGTTACCCAATAAAATTTTAAAGAAAACTGTTATTTCAGTCTTTTTTTCGAACTTTAATGTTAGTGGTTCAAATGTCAAAAATCCCTTTATTAGGAAAATGGCAAATTTCTTTATTAATGCAAAGGTGACTTGGTTTATCGTTACTGTGACAAACGAAAACACTTTATTTGATGAATCCTTAAAGAAAATTTTAATTAATATCAATCAGGAGAAAAGTTATTGCAAAAATATATGTTGATCCCTAGATACTTTTGATGTGTGTATGTCTATAAGGTTTAAAATTAAACGTTTAAGCCATGAAACTACTTTACTTTTATGGACTGATGAAATAGGATGCTGCCGACGGGGCAACGCCTGCATTGCTTTGTTTACATCGAATCAATACTAATATCAAAGAACTAAATCTATGTTTGTTCGTTTGAAGATGTTTTCATATATTTATCATAAAATTAATCATAAGCAAAGTCAGAGTATAAAACTAGTTTCGCACATAATAATAGCGGTAGTGAAAATACAAGTGTTAGTTTGAAATCTTAACTACATGTACTTAAGATTGGAAGTTAAACTTACTTACGACGGTGCTAGGTATGCACTTTTCTTATTTGGTGTCGTGATTTGACTCAGGCTTTTTAGTCAAACGTACCCCCCATATATGGATTAAAATCACATGGATTGAATAGTATTTAAATCGGGACGCGGGCATCTGGAACTTCACTACTATTTCCCCTGACCTGCCATCAAGAACCAGGACACTACACCATAAAAAATGTAAGTTTTATTAAAAATATTACATTATCTTCAATGTCTATTGTAATTTTATTTGTGTTTTGTTTTTAAATTGTAGCGTTTATTCATTCATTAGGAATCTATTAATTAATTATTCATCTATTCATTCAGTATCTCATCTCCAGCAGCTGCTTGTTGTGTCAACCTTATTCAGGGATACAATACGATTCACTTATGTACTGTTATTTTTTTTGTCTTAATTTAAAAATGTTTTACATATTCACATTTGGGATTAGATATACCTACCTAGATCTTTTAATGTACCAATTACCATATACTTAGTTATTGTTATTTATTAATTTTATATGAAAAAAAATATATGTTTGAATTTCAGGTCACATCATGCAAATGCCGAATCGCTGTTCTCGTCGGATGACGAGCTTCGGCAGACACGTGAGCCTGAAAAACTAAAAACGAAAAAGAGGAAATCCCTCTCGGTGGCCGCACCCAGTACCTCAAGGAGGAGTCCAGTCAAAATGTAAGTTTAAGTAGTATTAATAAATATTAATATTAACTGTTTATTTTTTTTTGGTTTTTTAAATAGTAGAATCTATTCATTCATTCATTTCATCTATTCATTCAGTAACTTATATCCAGCAGTTGTTAAAGCCAACTTTTATTCAGTGAAAAAAAAAAACAATTAATTAATAAATTAAGTTTGATTTTCTTGATTCATTTTTTTGTCTAAATTTTTTATTAAAAACTAATTATACATAACTATGTTTGCCCCAGTCCTTACGGTATTCACATTTGGAGTAGATATACCTACCTACCTAGATATGATACACTTGAGTAATTTCATTCTATTTTTTTTTTTATGTTTCCCCCACACTAAGAATTTCTCCTGTATTATGTATTCATTATTTATTAATTGAAAATGAAACTTAATTATGTGTTTTAGGACACATCATGGATATTATGAATCGTTGCCCCCGTCGGACGACGAACTTCGGCAGCCACGTGAGCCTGAAAAAGTCAACCCGAAAAAGAAAAAACTATCGTCGGGGGCCGCACCCAGTACATCAAGGGGGAGTCAGGCCTTTACGCATGCACCGTCTCCACTACCGGCTAAAACCAAGAAACCTGTCATCAAGCCTATCGCTCCGAAGAAACCCACGGTCCATGACATATTCGGAACTGATAGTGACGATGATGTCCAGGATCAACCAATCGCGGGTAAACCAATTTATCCCTTACAGTCAGTCATGAGCCGAAGAGTTGCTAATGGACACTCTCGTCAAACGTTTGACTTCAAAAAAGGGACACATTTTGTAGAGTTAAAGGTGTACTGTTGTAACGAAATTCAACATGTGGCCCCTATGAATAGGTGGCGCCACGCGATTATCACTATTAAAAATAGAACAGATGAGAACACGGACTCGTGGCAGCATCTCAGTAATTTTATAACTGCCACGAGAAAAGAATTTAGAGATTGTCCTGTCAACTTTGTCAGTAATTATTACTAATTACCTGTTCTGAAATAAGTACCTACTAATAACATGAATTATCATGATACTAACTTTTGTAGGTACTTAAAAATAATTAATGTAATAACAATGTTTTTTATTTTATTTTATTTTATTTACTCGTATTTACCTTCATATTCATTCTTGTATCTCTAAGTTTCGTGTAGAATAAATAGATACGTTTTTTATAAAGTTTATGTTTTATTTTTGTTTTTTTTACAGTTACACGAACTTCTATTACCAGATCCGATGCCAATTTATTGAAATGTGATTACTGTAATATTGAGATACCTAAAAACGAATATCAATATCACTTGAGAACGAGCTTACATAAATCAAATAGCATATTGAAATCTGAATTTAAGAATATCGATATCATTGCGACAGCATTTAAAAATAGAATAATTACTTACCGACTTAATCCATCAGAAGAATATCTCACGCCAGAGGCATTACTGATGGATTATCAGGAACATGTAATGAATTTATTAGGTGTTTGTCTTGTGAAACATAGCTGTATTAAAGTAAACTTTGAGCTTTTCGCTTACTTTGTTCTACCAACGTCTGGTGAACAATAGCTGAAATCATTTAATACAAAGTATGAATCAATATTTTACAGTACCGATATTAAAGAATTATACTTCAATGTTATGAGTACTTTTATAAGAAAACTATCTGAATTTCAGCACCGTGAGTCTGGCTGGACTTGCCTCTTTATGAATCATCTAGAAATAAATGTTAATAAATTCAATCCTTTGAGAGGTGGTTCTTACATAGAGTTACCAAATGTAGTGAAACGTTCCAAAAGTTGTGTTAATATAAAAAACAAAGACAATCACTGTTTCCTATGGAGTGTTGTAGCAGCATTATTTCCACAAAAGAGCAATGTCTGTAGAACTAATTCATATCCGCATTACTCTACGGTGTTGAATATAGATGGCATGATGTTTCCCCCGACAAACACTGATATTAGACATTTTGAAAAAATTAATCCCGACATAAGTCTTAATATTTATGGATTAGACAACAAAAGCATTGTAACCGGTCCATTATATGTGACTAATTCAAGAAAGCGCTGTCATATTAATTCGTTGTTTATTGAGAGAAATGGTAAAAGTCACTATTGCTTGATCAAAGATCTTTTACGACTAGTTAAACGGCAAATTACTCATCACAAAGGTAAAATGTATTTATGCGATTTATGTTTACAATGTTTTAAAAGTGAAATTAAGTACAATTCCCATATGTGTAACAGAATATTAACTGTACTGCCGGAGAAAAATACTATTCTTCAATTTAAAAATTATGAACGGCAACAAAAAATTAACTTTGTTATATATGCAGATTTTGAAAGCCTTTTAGTAAATCATAATCAATTTATAACAGATAGTACTCGCATATACAAAGAACATAAACCTTCTTGTTTTGGTTACTACATTTGTTGTTCATATGATCGTAATTTAAATAAATACGTCACGTATAGAGGGCCGGATTGTGTTGAAATTTTTGTTACAAAATTGCTTAAGGATATAGAAAAAATTTATCATATATTATCAAAAGTACAACCTATGTCACCTTTAACTAAAGATCAAGAAAATGACTTCAATAATGCCACTGTATGCCATACATGTAAACATTTATTATTTGTAGACAAGGTGACAGACCACGATCATGTAACATCACAGTACCGAGGTGCTGCACATTCGCATTGCAATTTAATGCATAGGGTTTGTCCTTTCGTGCCGATAGTTTTTCATAATTTGGCAGGTTATGATTGTCATCTATTTATCAAAGAGCTAGCAAAATATGAAGGTTATTTTAAAATAATACCAAAAACTAAAGAAAAATACATGTCTGTTACTAAAATTATTCAAACCAAGAATACTTCAAAGCCTATTCAAATAAAGTTTATTGATTCTTTCTAGTTCCTTAATTCAAGTTTGGAAGTATTATCTGGAAATTTAAGTGACAGTGAATTTATTAATTTATCAAATGAATTTCTTGACAAAAAGTTATTGAAATTGTTGCATCGAAAAGGTATTTACCCGTACGACTATATGGACTCTTTCACAAAATACGATGAAAATGTTCTTCCTCCCAAAGAATGTTTCTATAATAGTTTAAAATGTGAACACATAACTGATGAAGAATACAGGCACGTGCAAAAAATATGGCAAACTTTTCAAATGAAATCTCTCGGTGAATATACAGACCTATATTTAAAAACAGATGTTTTGTTACTTTGCGACATATTTGAAAATTTTAGAGACACCAGTTTACGACATTATAATCTAGATCCAGCTTATTATATCACTGCACCTAGCTTGAGCTGGGATGCTATGATGTTGTATACAGGAGTTAAGTTAGAATTAATTAGTGATTTAGAGATTTATGAGTTAATAGAAAATGGAATACGTGGAGGCTTAGCACAGTGTTCTCTTCGTAATGCAAAGGCTAATAATAAATATTTATCGAATTTTGATAACAATGAAGCATCAACTTTCTTGATATATCTGGATTGTAATAATTTATATGGTTATGCGATGACAAAAAAATTACCAATATCTGATTTCAGGTTTTTGTTACCCGAAGAAATATGTGCAATGAATGTAACTAATATACCAGACGATTCAGATTTTGGATATATTCTAGAAGTTGATTTAGCTTATCCGGATTATTTACATAAGTATCATAGCGATTTACCTTTCGCGGCAGAAAAATTTACCCCCCCAGGAGGTAAAACCCCAAAGTTAATTGCAAACTTATATGACAAATTTAAGTATGTGATACATTACATCCATTTAAAAGAATGCTTAAGGAACGGGCTCGTTTTGAAAAAAACTCACCGCGTGCTTACCTTGCAAGAAAACTTTTTACAAAAATACATTGACTTAAATACTCGATTACGTCAAGCTTCATCCTCACAATTTGAAAAAAGTTTATTCAAACTGTTGAATAATGCTATATTCGGAAAAACTATTGAAAATAGACGAAAACAGGTAAATATAAAATTAGTAACGGTATGGAATGAAAAGAATAACAAGACAAACAAACACCTTAGTGCCAAAAACTTGATCGCGAAACCTAACTTAAAGAATATTACAATATTTTCTGAAAACTTTGTTGCTATTCATTTGAGTCCGGAAAAAATAAATCTTGACAGACCAATATATATCGGTTTTACTGTTTTAGAGTATGCAAAACAGCATTTGTATAAATTTCACTACGACTATTTCAAAAATAAATATAGAAACAAAGCAAGGCTATGTTATACCGATACAGATAGTTTGCTTTATTTTATTAAAACTCCAGATGTATATCAAGATATTAAAGAAGACATATCAAAATTTGATACTAGTAATTTTGATGTTAACAACAGACATGATCAGTTGCGCGCGAGACGCCGACGCGAGCGCACGTAGTTTGTTTACTCCGTATCGCTTAAGTCAAGTTTTTTTCGGAGTACCCACATAAGTTGAGAATGGAAGGAAAAAGTGACGGAAATAACGAGGAAGACAGCAATTTGACGATTACTTCGATTTCCTTCGCGAGTGGGACGTGTAGTACTAGTAACCAGAAGGATTGCGAGATGAATAGTGGAGGAATTGCGGAGAAAAGGGCTAGAGAAAAGGGCGATGAAAGCTGCAGCGAAGAGGGTTTTATACCGGTGACCAGGAAGCGACCTAAGCGCCTTTTAAGGAATGAGTCTGGAATTGAAGGCGAATCGGGGAAGGAGATGAGGGAAGAAAATATGGATGACACATATAAAATGAGCTTAACGTCCTTAGAAGTCTTGCCCAAACAAATGGCATTAGCAAAATTATTGAAAAATGAGAATATCCAAAACATATTAAGAATCAACTATAAGAGTCCCTACAAGGTTTTCATACATATTGCTAAGAAAGAAGATGGAGAAAAGTTGATCAAATGTCAGAAGTTCTTTGATTTAGGAGTGAGAATTCAATTTGTTAACCAACTCAACTTATCTTACGGAATCATTAAGGGTCACTAAGTAGACTTGGAACTGAGTGAGTCAGAGATATTAGAGTCATTAGAGACATCATGCAAAATACTATCAGTTAGAAGACTAAGGCGTATCAGTCAGGACAGGGAGTGGGTGGAGAGTGAGACTGTGCGGGTGTGTTTTGAGAGCCCTACAACTCCAGAATTTATTCTTGCCTATGGATGCCGTTTTAGAGTAGAACGATATGTATTTCCTGTCTCTCAATGCTCCAACTGTTGGAAATTCGGTCATATAAAGAAATTCTGCCCAACAAAAAAGATCCTAAATGCAGCAAAGAGCATGAGAATTGTGAAACAGACAGAATTGTATGTCCTAATTGCAAAGGACCTCACATGGCACTTGACAAAACGTGCCCTGTCTTCCTAAAAGAAAAAGAGATTCGTACTCTAATGAGTGTAGAGAACATATCCTATAGAAAAGCCTTAGAAATATATCTAAAGAACAACAATAAAGGCAGTATGGTTGTAGCAATTGAGGATTCTGATGAAAGAACGGAGGAGAGTCAAATTACTTTGAAGAAAACATACAGTAGTGCTGTGCAATCGACAGCTACTGCGCAAGAAGTCTTAACTAATAACAGACAAATACAAAAACAAAAAGTGGACAGGTCTAAGCAGAAAAATAAAAATAAAGATGGGCGAGAAGATCAAACTACTCGTATATTTATGGAAACAGAGTGGGAAACTTGTTCTATGGAAGATGAGATAATTGAAAACAGTCAGGAAAATAGACTATCGGAAAAAGAAGAAGCTGAAAAGAAGAAGAAAAGAAAGTTCAGATTTGTTGAAATATTTTTAAAAATTAAAGAAATAATTTGTTCAGAGAAAGGAGTTGAAGAAATAATAATGTCGGTGTTGAAAGTAATATATGAGGAATGCAAGGTATTTGTTAAGGATTTTTTAGTTGCGGGAAATTTATGTCAATGGCTGTTAAAATCTTTAAATGGATAATTATCGCAAAGACGCTTTGATTAATATACTACAATGGAATAGTCAAAGTTTAAAGCCAAAATCACTTAGCTTAGACGCGTTACTTGGGCAGGAAAAAATACATATTGTTATTGTAAGTGAAACTTGGCTTAATCCAGACGTTCGTTTGAAAATGAGAGGTTACAATATATATAGAAAAGACAGAGACGATTCTTACGGTGGTGTCGCGATAATTATCCATAAATCTATACATGCGCAAGTATGCCCTATTAGCATAAATAATGTAGGTATAGAGGTTATATGTATGAAAATACTTAATTGTAAGAGTTTGGAATATGTTGTATCTATTTATTGCCCTTCTTCAGTGCGTACAACATCATCAGATTGGGACAATATTTTCTCGTTAGTGCCTAAAAAATCGTTAGTTGCAGGTGACTTTAACGCTCATCATACGAACTGGTCTTATAAAACCGACCAGCGTGGAACTCAAATACTGGATTCATCTTTGGAACATGGCTTTGTGACATTAAATAATGGAGAGGCAACCCGGGTCAAGTTAGTTAATGGAAATATACAAAGATCATCACCGGACATCACATTAACATCATCTGACATCGCTATTAAATTTAATTGGGCGGTAATGAACGAAAATTTGGGTAGTGATCACCTCATAATGAAGATTTCCATGAATTTCCATGAACACATCGAGTATAATAAAAGACGAAACTTCAAAAAAGCAAAGTGGGAGGCCTATTGTCATGAGCTTATAGAGTCGTTTTCTGGGGAAGTTAACGTGAGCAATAATATTCAGGCATTATATGACTATTTCTTAGAACAAATTGATATGGCAGCGAATAAGCACATACCTATGATTAAAATGTGTACTAGTCCCTTAAGGAATTTTAAGCCAAAAGAGTATTGGGATCCATCACTATCTAGAGCAGTGGCTGAACGTAGATTAGCTTTAACCAAATTCAGAAGAAATCCTACTCCTGATAATCTTACAAGATTACAAGAGAAAGGGGCACATGCACATAATTTGATAATGAAAGCCATAGATAGCGGCTGGAAAAAATTTTGTAGTAGCATAGATGAAACTTCTTCAGTTTCTGATATGTGGCGAAAGATGAGATGGCTTAAAGGTTATCGTCAACCTAAATTTTGTGTGTCGGAAGAAAAACTAAAAGGTTTATTATATTCACTCACACCGGATTCCGTGATAAATTTACCAACAATATTCAAATCACAGAACGTTTTAATAGAATCAACATTTACAATGGAAGAATTGGAGAATAGTTTAAAAAAGAAGGACACGGCTCCGGGTAATGATGGAATAACGTACTCTATGATTCATAATCTTCCGTGTGAGGCCAAGGAGTTTCTTCTCCGGATATATAATGACATATACAGAACTGGAGATATCCCAAAACAATGGCGTGAGATATCAGTTATTGCTATTCCTAAAGCTGGGAACGACACGAATACGGAGACTAAACTTAGGCCAATATCTCTTATATCTTGTGTTTGTAAGATATTCCATAATATGATCGGAAAAAGAATAGAATGGTTTATTGAGAAACATTCAATTTTGTCACCTAACACGGTTGGTTTTAGGAGAGCTCAATCATGTTTAGATTGCATTTCAAGACTGTCTACTTATGTTCAATTGGGTTTCACTAGAAATGACCCTACGTTGGCTTGCTTTCTGGACATTACAAATGCTTATAACAATGTCTTAGTGGAAAAGGTTGTTCAGACATTGGATGATTTGGGAATTGGGTCAAGAGTTTGTAGTTATTTAAATTCGTTTCTATTGGAGCGATACTTGATGATTAAAAGTAGTAGTGATGGACGAACTGTTGATGTTAGACGAGCAAGCAGGGGTTTGGCACAGGGCGACCCAATATCACCGATGCTTTTTAATATTATTACATCAACAATTTGCCAGCAAATTGAGACTGTTATTGTTTCGCAGTACGCGGATGATTTCGTATTTTACCTCAGCCATAAAGATTTAAACCACGCGGAATCGAAAATGCAAGTTGCTCTTAACTCTATGGTTGTAATGCTGGATGATATGGGTCTAGAAATGTCACCAGACAAATCAAAGATGTGTCTTTTTAGTAGAGGCAGAAGAAGACGACAACTGCAACTTATAATTAACAACTTACCAATTTCCTCAGTAGATTGTGTAAAACACTTAGGTATCTGGTTAGATAGGTCACTTCTATGGAAAAGGCATATTAATGAGATACGAGAAAAGACGGCAAAGTTTTTAAATTTATTTAAAGTTTTAGCGGGGCCGACTTGGGGAATCCATCCGAAGCATTTGAGATCTTTGTATATTTCATTGGTACGCAGTAGGATTGACTTTGGTTGTTTTCTGTATGATAATAGTGCAAAGAGTCATATAAGTAAACTGGACAAAATTCAGAACCAGTATTTGAGGAGTATAGGTGGTTTTATAAAAAGCTCTCCTATACACGTAATGGAAGCTGAAATGTGCATTCCTCCTTTGTACGTTAGGAGATTATACTTAGGTTACAAGTTCTGTATAAAAAGTATGTCATGTTCGAACAATGTAACTATCAAATTAATAGATGACTTGAATGATCTCTCAGTCGCAAGATACTGGAACAATAAGAAAAAACCATTGCTTGTGACCATATACAATGAGTGTAAACTCCGTAATATACATTGTTCAAGTATTTTAGAAATGTACTCACTAGAAAAATGGGTGACAGGTATAAACGTACGGGATAAAATTAGTTGTAAGTTAGACTGTGTCAAAGTGGCAAAACGCAGCCATGAGGTTACATCACTCAAATGCAATGTTATCAAAGAACTTAGTGAAAAATACCCGGCGTGGAAAATGTACTTTACTGATGGGTCTAAGAGCAAAAGTGGATGCGGTGCCGCTTATTATAGTTTGAGTGATGGAACTTCGGCCTTGTTTAAATCTATTGATGCAAACGTATCTGTAATGACGATGGAGCTCGTAGCAATCTTAAAAACTCTAGAGAACATTATTTATTGGGAAAATGTGAACCATTCTGTGAATCAAAACATAGTTATATGCACGGATAGCAAAAGTGGTTTAATGCATTTAGCTCGATGCGCCTCTGGTTGCAGAGGTACACCGATAGCTTATGTAATTCTTAAACTATTTTATGAACTTAGTGACGTTAATTTGAGATTGCAATGGGTTCCATCTCATACTGGTATACATGGAAACGAGAAGGCTGACATGCTTGCTAAAAAAGCTATTTTAGAAGGATTGGAAATTGACATCACTCCGTTTTACACAGAAATACTTGGCTATTACAAAAACATATGCTACAATCGTTTTAAGGAGTATTTTGACAAGAAGTCTAAAGAAAAAGGCATATGGTATAAGACTATGCAAAGTGAGCCTCCTCGAATCCCTTGGTTTGCTGAAAGTCATACAAAGAGGTCTCATGTTGTTATGGCACATAGATTGCGTTCTGGTCATTTTCCATCCAGGAAATTTGGATACCTAATGAAAAAAGTCGATTCCCCTAATTGCCAAGTGTGTAATAAAGTCGAAGATGTCCAACATTTGCTGGTGGAATGTGAAAAGAACAGGAGAGAGAGGGAGATAGTGATGCGGGAGTTAAAGGTTAATATGTATGATGCTGGGGCTTTCATTAGAATATTATCTTCACCTAATTCGGGAGAAGCGAAGATGATTTATGAAATGGTTGCTGCATCGTTATCTCCCTCGCTTACGCAATAACTTTTCTATTAATAATATTATAATTACGTGTAATAATTAGTTAGATTAGGATATGATGAGGCTGACGTACCTTTGTAAGGTAAAAGCCTCTAAATAAATAAAGATTAAAAAAAAAAAAAAAAAAACAGACATGATATGCCAAGAGTCAATGCACAAATTCCAGGCCTATTCAAAGATGAGCTGGGGGGTGATATTATTACTGAGTTTACAGGGCTTAGAGCCAAACTTTACTGCATAAACAGTTTGCATGGAGAAATTAAGAACCCTAAGGGTGTAACTAAGCCCGTTACAAGGCGATTACGATTGTATAATTATAATACAGCTTTACTGAGTGACAGAATATTTAAATGCAAAATGAACACTATTAAATCTATTAAACATGTATTGTACTCTCAAGAGACAGATAAAATAATTATTAATAAAAATGATGACAAGAGACAGATATTATTAAATCAAGTTGATACGTTACCGTGGGGGCATAGTGATACGATATTTTAACTAACATATTATAATATATACTAATAATACCTATCATAAATCCTTTAGAATAGTTTATTATGAGAATGATAATAGTAATAATTAATTAAAGTATAAAAAATGATTAAGTAATTTAGTATTAGTGCCAGTTGTTGTATTGAAAGTGAAACATAAATAAAGTATCTACTTCAAAATTAAAAACGTGTTTTTTATTCTTAATATGACCTTGCACTTAAGTCTGTTTATTTTTATTACTTACTATTTGAAAACAGTTCTTCAGGTAAATAAAGCACAGCTTATAGGACAAATTTCAAATTTATTTAACATTCTTATATTTAGTAACAATGAATAATTTTATTAAGTATACACAATATGAATATAATTTAAAAACTATGTGAAGCCGAACTTAACTTCTTAACTATTTTACTGACTAGATAGTCTGTTTCATCCATAATTTCATCATGATTGTCTTTAACTTGATACTGAACGCTCACACTAGCACTATCACAGTGGTCAAGATTACTTATTACATTGCTGTTACTTAAATCATAAATACATATTTTTATTAAATGATGTGCTTTTCCTGGCTCCTTACGAAGAACGTAAGATGAAGATGGCATGGTAAATAATTTGGATAACGTAATTTTAGAAGTTGATTTGGACTTGTTCTTAGCCTTTCCTTTTATTGGTTGCTCTTTAACACTGTTTTCGTTGTCCTGTTGTCGTTGATGGAACTCAATTTCCTCTATATTGTTTCCTGGGTGTTCTTGAGCATAAAAGAATGACTTAATAGCGTCATCCACAATATCAATGTCTTCCATTTTCTGAAAAAAAAAAAATATTGCTTTAGTTTAATCTTAAATCAATTTGTATTAATATTTTTTTTTAACGATTTGCATTAAATATATAATAATATAAATTAGTTCAGTACTTACGATTTAAATTAGCAAGTAATATTATAATTTTAAAAAATCCAACCGATGACATCAAGTTGTAGAATTGGAATTAAGAATGTTCAAACAGTAACTTCGTTTTATATTGAAGTATGAAGCACTTACAAAGAATGAAATTGGAATCCATCCCATTATTTTTTCTATATATATATATATATATATAGAAAAAATACATACACACTACATACACACACACTTATACATACACACTTACATAGATATATATATATATATATATATATATATATATCTATGTAAGGTAGACATTTTATTAATATACAAAATGAAGTTGATCAAACAACACACATCACTTAATGTTAGTCATCTAAATCTTAGTGACTCTGATGACCAGATTAGACATAGCATTCTGTTTCCAAATACGATTCGTTGTATAATATGTGGTCCCTCGAATTGCGGGAAAACAAACGTAGTGCAAAACCTTTACCTATACTCGAAAACTAATTTTCAACCAAAATACAGTTTCTTAAAAGAAGTTATAAAGAGAGTACCTCAGATTAAGTTTCATGAATTTAATAATAATAGAGAAGTCCGGATGAAGCACTAACCAATTCGGTATTTATTTTCGATGATGTGGCATGTGAAAATCAAATAAACATTCGCAATTACTTCTCTATGGGTAGACATAAACAAATCGATTGCTTTTATTTATGTCAGACGTACTCTAAAATCCCGAAACAGTTGTTGCGTGATAACGCAAACTTTCTTATAATATTTAAACAAGACGATGTAAACTTGAAACATATTTATGAAGAGCATGTCAGTTCTGACATGTCCTGGAATCAATTCAAGAGTGTTTGTAATTCAGTTTGGAGAGAGCCGTATAGCTTTGTTAGTATTAGCAAAGAGTCCTCATTAAATAACGGAAGATACAGACATAATTTAGATAGCTTTTTTAAATTTGGTTGATTTCGATGATATTATTATATAAATCAATAACATAAAAAATTTACTTAGTATTATATCTTCCTTAACTGAGTGCACTCGTTATATGTCATAACTATGGAAAAGAATATTAAAATAGAATTAATGAAGTCTGTAGACTCCATAAAAAATAAAATAAAACAAATGAAGAACCACGAACACTCGATGAACTTGTCACTCGATAAAATGCTAAAACCTGTCACAGACCCCCTTAAAACTCTAGTTGATTCGAATATGTCTGTGGAAAAAATTAAGCTTGTACAAAACACAACACCCCCTAATTCAGACGACATTGAATTGGATGACATTAATACTAGCTCATCTACAAAGTTTGAAGACTGCTATGATCCAAAATTAAATTTTGTTAAAAACTCCCCCGCAAAAGAATTACCGGATGATTTAGAAATTTCATTAGAGGGTCGTGATATCCATGATATTTATGATGGGGTAAATATACCGTTTGGAATAAGAAGTATAAACAAAACATTATTAATGGGTAATTCAGTAGTTTCATTTTCTAAAATTGATAGTTTGAATGATGCGAATGTTATTTTAATTAAAATCGGTGACAAATCCTATAATTTAACCCCCGGCTTGAAAGAACTTTTATTTCGAAGAAAACCTGATTTAAAATTAATATCAGGCAAAGATAGAATCGTTTATAAGGATATGCTGCATTACACAAATGCTCATAAGAGAGACTTTAATCCTGATGGTCAAATAAGAGGTGATAAAGGATTAAAATATCGCGAAGTAATCAAACCATTATTTTTCGATTCGTTAAACGATAACATTCTCCCAAAAATTGGGGGAAACTTACCATCCCTAAAAAAATACAGAAAGAACACTGACTTAGTTTATTGGGATGACTCTAACGAACTGGTTGAGAGATTGAAACTATTAGTTGCTTCTAGAGATGCTGGCAATACAAATCATGATAATGAAATTTTATCGATAATAGAAGAATTGAAAGAAGCTGGCATAATTAAAGAATAAATAGTCTCAATGATACACTTTTTATTCAGTATTATATACGAATTCAAGACGAATGTGCTGTTACGTGAACATGAGCAAAGCAGACGTGGTAAACGAAATTCATAAAAATGCGAGGGTGAACTTCCCCCGAAGATGTGTTATTATGAAAGATATAGATGACTTGTGGCAAGCAGACTTAATCGATATGCAATCAATTTCGAAACAAAATAAAAATTACAGATTTATTCTAGCCATTATTGACACATTTTCAAAATATTCTTGGACCTTTCCTCTGAAAAGTAAAACTAAAGATGATGTATGTAACACTTTCAAGAAATTGCTGAATAAAGGACGTATTCCTAAAAATCTGCAAACGGACAATGGAGCAGAATTTTATAACAATCAATTTCAAAAGCTTATGAGAACTTATAATATTAATCATTATTCAACCTACTCAACAAAAAAGGCTTCAATAGTTGAGAGATTTATCAGGACATTGAAATCGAAAGTCTATAAGGAGTTTAGTTTAAAAGGCAACTACAATTGGGTAGATAGTACGCTTAATAATGTTATTTACAAATACAATCGCACTTATCATCGAACAATTGATGAGGCCCCCGCCAATGTAGATAACATGAATAAAAAACGCATATTAGAAAAACATTTAAAGTTAGTAAAAAATCATCATAATATAAAAAGCAGGTATAAAATTGGCGATTATGTGCGAATCAGTAAGTACAAAGGAGCATTTGAAAAAGGTTACATCCCGAACTGGTCAACAGAAATATTTAAAATTCGAAAGAGACAAAACACAACCCCTATCACCTACTTAATAGAAGATGCAATCAGAGGTCAGCCTATTTTAGGTGCATTTTATGAGCAAGAACTTCTAGAAACAAAACATCCCAATGTATATCTAGTGGAAAAAGTTCTAAGAAAAAAAGGTAACAAGGTTTTAGTAAAATGGTTAGGCTTATCTTCAGCTGAAAACAGTTGGATTAATAAATCAAATGTAATATTATAAAAATAAAATAACGGGCGAGCGCCAATTATAAGTATTTATTAAAGTGTTCAAACCAGATTCATCAGTCGTATAATGTGTATTGGAGAGAGTAGTCTTCTCAATTGGCTTATAAATCATCTACCTTTTGAATTACACTTACCAGGATACAAGTTTTGTGGTCCTGGTACAAAATTAATTAAAAGGCTTACACAAGGTGAAAATGGAATTAATAAATTAGACGAATATTGCAAAGATCACGACATTGCCTATCATAAATCATCAAACTTAAAGGATCGACACGAAGCTGATTTAGTTTTGTTAGAAATGGCGAAAGAACGAGCAGTCGCCTCGGATGCAGGTGTAGGTGAAAAACTTGCCGCACGCTTAGTAAGTCGGGCTATGTCGACAAAAATTAAAACTGGTTCTGGTCTAAAAAGTAAAAAGTGTTGTCGAAAAGTAACATTTGGAAAAGGGGTAAAAAGTAAATTAAAATATGTTATTTCTAAAACAAAAAGACACATTACAAAATTGAAACCAAAGAGCAAAAAAATGGCCATAGAGTTGGCTATTGCCGCTGCAAGAGAATTAGCCGATGAATCATCTTGTAAACTCCCCCGTGTCATTCCTATACCAAAAATTGGTGGAGTATTGCCGTTGATTCCTATTTTTGCGGGACTATCAGCTGTGGGAGCTTTAGCAGGCGGTGCAGCTGGTATTGCTAAAACCATTAATGAATTCAAGATGGCTAAAAAAAAATTGACTGAATCGAAGAGGCACAATGAAAAGATGGAAGCTCTCTGCATTGGAAAAGGACTACACCTTAAACCACATAAAGCTGGACTTGGTATTTTTGTATCGAAAGAAAAAAACTAAAATATCGGCTACCCAAACGAGCCCTAACTAACTTTGACATCTTGGAATATGGAAATAATATTCCTTATTTTAGAGGCGTCTTTATGAGAGATGAGCTCCCTAAATACCCTTTAAAAAAAGAATGTGGGGTTATTAATTTGGACAGTTCTAAAAATCCTGGTTCTCATTGGGTAGCCTATGCAAAATATAATGACTATATTGAGTATTTCGATAGTTACGGAAATCTTAAACCTCCCAAGGAATTCATAAAATACGTAGGACCCAAAGTTCAATATAATTATGATAATATTCAACGTGATAACCCATTTAATTGTGGACATCTTTGTTTAAATTTTTTAAAGAAGTTCTGGTGCAGTCAAGGGATAAAATAAACAGAATTTTCTATAAGGCTTCAGTATGAAAGCATGTCTACTACGGTTACCATCTCTGGAAACAAATCTGAATTGGTTTCGTATTTTCAACCACCTCTTCATTTATCTGAGCAATACGAGTGCGGTTTGCTATACTTTTCAGTATTAAATTCAAAACCAAATGTGACCATCAATAATAGTAAACTGTCTATAATCAGAATCGAATGCGATCTTGTTCACGGTTCATACTGCAACGGATTACCAACTCATTATATTCACGAATTTGTATCTGATACTGCTCCAGGTCACGGGTACATAGAAATACCGCAAAACGTTATTTACTTTCCAGTGAACAAAAATCTAATTTCATCTATATCTGTTAAAATTGTTGATCAACTCGGTAACTGTATTAATTTTGGTGAAGAACATATTCAATTACGCCTTCATTTAAGAAAAACAAAATGATTGTATATTATAAAAGCACTCCAGTGAAAATCAAACGTCTTATTCCATCTACGACCATTAAGGTGCATAGACGTAAGAAAGTCGTGAATAAATTGAGTAAAGCTAACCAAGGTTTTCTTATAGCTCTAGGTTTTAAAGTATGAGTATACTACAAATTACTGAATTACCCCACTTCGATAGTTCGATTGAAAGCTATGAAGTCCACTCATACAATCCCTACACTAACAGCTTTAGAGAAAACGACGAAATCAGAATTCCCGTACACCAACAAGACATATACGTGTTACCGTCAGCCAGTTCAATTTACGTCGAGGGCCAAGCAAAGTTCTTCGACAAAGATGGAAAACCGATTAAGAAACATATTACGTTTAGTAACAACCCTGTTATGTTTTTGTTTCAAGATATCAGATACGAAATAAATGGTATTGAAATAGATCGCATTAAAAATTCTGGAATAACATCGACAATAAAGTCATACGTTTCAATGAATGACGGAGAAAATAAAATCGCTGCCTTGTGGGGTTGGAACATAGATGGATTCAAAACTGATGGTCATTTTAGTGCTATTATACCTCTTAATAAGATTTTAGGATTTGCGGAGGATTACAATAAGATTGTGATAAATTGTAAACATGAACTTATTCTAAATAGAAGTAACTCTAACTTAAACAGTATCGTAGTGAATGATGACATTGCACATATTCAAATAGACATACAAAGATTGCAATGGCGTGTCAAAAACTCAAACACTTGGAAAGAGATAAACCGATTCAGATAGCGTTTCGAAATTGGGATTTATATGAGTATCCTTTGCTCCCCAAAACTACAAAACATTCTTGGTCAGTTAAGACTGCATCGCAATTAGAGAAACCTCGATATGTAATTTTTTGCTTGCAAACCAACAGAAAAAATAATAAAACCAGAGACAGTTCTCTGTTTGATCACTGTGGGGTTACCAACGTGACGCTATTCTTGAATTCACAGTATTATCCTTACGAGCCTCTAAGTTTAGATTTTTCCGAGAACAAATACAATATATATGAAATGTATGTGAAATTTCGTCAGTCGTATTACAACTGTCCTGCAGATCCCTTGCTTGATTTGGTCGGTTTCAAGGAAAAGGCACCTCTCTTTATCATAGACTGTTCAAGACAAAACGATAGTTTGAAAACAGGCCCCGTAGATGTGCGTCTGGAGGTTGAATGCTCAGCACCAATACCAGATAACACAACTGGATATTGTTTAATTATTAACGATCGACTTGTGGAATACAAACCTTTGAGTAACATAGTGCGCAGGTTATCATGACTGCCATTGTAGATGTTCAAGGTTTCAAAACAGAATCAAATTTATTTATCATTAAAGAAATTGCTATATTATGTAATAATAAAATTCAGGTGTTTTTAATTAAGCCGCCATTTTCATTTCGCGGTTTGACGGAGCCAGAAAAACAGCAGTAACCCATGCCATTATGCAGGAGTAACCCATGTCGTTTCACAAACCGCGCTGTTCATACTAAACCGTACTATCGGTAACTGCTTAGGCCATGAAGGGTGATCCGTACCAACCAACAGAGCCAATTGTGTCTTCATATCCTGGTTTTTTCTTTTGCGCTGGGTTGGCTTCTGGGTGGTAGTAGGGTATCAAGTCTTGTGTAATGCCAAGAATTAACATGCACTTCTGCATGACTGCTGAAACAAATTGGACACCATTGTCCGAAATAATGCGACGTGGTAAGCCGAACCAAAGGAAATACTCTTCTATGAGTACTCTTGCGCAGGTGATAGAGGTTGCTTCTTTGAGCGCATACAATTCTACCCATCTTGTCACGGTATCTTCCACTAACAGAATCCACTTCTCCCCGTTTTCGCCTTCTGGCAGTGGTCCGAATAAGTCGATAGCCAAGACTTCATTGCGCTGTTTTAAAATCGGTGTTTGAATCAGACCAGCAGTGCAAGAGAGAATGACTGTCAGATTTATCGAATCGATTCCTACGTACTTGCACGGCAGGTGGCTTTTCATTTGTCGCTTTATAGCGTTGACATGAGGAACATGATTTTACGTAATCTGAAACTATTCTTCTCATACCAGGGAAATAATAGTTTTGAGTTATCTTTTGGTACGTTCTCTCTATACCAGGATGACCTGCAATTGGAGCATCATGACATTCTCTCAGAATCTCCTCACGTATGCTTACAGGTATCACCAACTGCGGTGACTCGTCTGTATCTGGGTTGTAGCGGTATAGGATGCCACGTTCCATAATATAACCGCGTTCAGTCCAACGACGAGAGGAGACTTCTTCTGTACCTTCTAATTCCTTTATAATTTTATTGAAAACCGGGTCAGATTCTTGTGCTGCACGTAGCTCCTTAAGATCTCGCGTAGGCAAGTCAATAATAACGGAACATATTCCACAGGTTTCGCGAGACTCATCTGTACAGACAGGGCGGCTGAGTGCGTCGGCCACTACATTTACCTTTCCGGGAGTGTACTCAAACCGGATGTCATAGGCCTGCAGTTTTAGTGCCCAACGCACCAAACGACCCGTAGGCGATTTTAATGACAGCAGCCATTTCAAAGGTTGGTGATCACTGGCTATGATAACTGGATGGCCATCAATGTAACCCCGCATACGGTCGACTGCCCAAACGACCGCCAGAGCCTCCCGCTCCGTGGTCGAATAATTTCGTTCTGCTGCTGACAACAAACGACTGGCAAATTCAATCGGTCGTTCTTCATTCTTTTCCCCTTGAAGTAACACTGCGCCTATGGCGTAGTTGCTCGCATCTGTGCGCAGTATGAATGGTTTAGAGTAGTCTGCCTGTATGAGGATCGGCGCTGACGTCAGAAGTCTTTTTAAATGACTGAAAGCTTGTTCTGATCCCCATATCCAAAGTTGATTTTTCTTCGTCAGCCTTGTCAGTGTCTCTGCTACCTCTGAAAACTTTGGAATAAATTTCCTAAACCAGGAACATGTTTGTATGAATGTTCTGAGGTGTCCCAGCGAAGACGGCTCTTTCACGTCTAAGATAGCTTGAATCTTTCCTTCATCAGCTGAGACTCCCTCCTGTGAGATCACATGACCTAAATATTTAACAGATTCTCTTGAAAATACGCATTTTTCTCGGTTCGCACGCAATTTGAACTTCATCAGCTGTTCAAAAACGATTCGCAGGTCTTCCAGGTGCCTGGAAAAATCCCCCTGCGTTATAATTAACAAATCGTCTAAATACCCTAGTATTGTAACATCCTTTAATGCTGAACCGGATCGCATTCTGTCTATCAAACGCTGAAAAGTGGCCGGTCCGTTCTTCAGACCGAACGGCATCCTTTTAAAACGGAAGGTTCCGAAAGGAGTGACGAAAGCCGTCTTATCCCTATCCTCCTCCTTAACTGACACTTGCCAGTACCCAGATCGCAAATCTATTGTATTCATGTGGCAACGTCCACGTTTAGTAGATTGCAGCAGTTCATCAATGCGAGGCATTGGATAGGCGTCCGTTTTCGTAATTGAATTTAACTTTCAATAGTCGACGCAGAAACGAAAACTGCCGTCACGTTTAGGTACTAGCAAGGCTGGAGCAGCCCATGCAGATTCGCAATCTTCAATAATATCTTCAGCCAACATCTTGGTAAGCTCTTGCTGCATAATCTCCTTCTTTGCAGGTGTCCGGCGATATGGAGGTGTCGCTATCGGAGAACTATTTCCCGTGTCGATATGATGTTTCCCATATGGAGTCGGCTCCCCAATTGGATTAAACATCTCCTGAAAATCCGTGAGTAATTGGGCAAGCTCCTCACGCTCCTGATCCTCTAAACCTGCACCCTCGTCATCGCGTAAAACATTAATCGCGGAGTATGAATGACGAGGCGAAAAGGCTTCTGAAATCAATGTATACTTTTGATCTCTACTATCCGAAAAATGCCAAAGGCACTGCTTGAAATCGATAACAAGTCTGGCACTGTTAATAAAATCGATACCTAAAAGTGTTTCATTATCTTTCGGGGAAAATTATGAACTCGGTGGGCACAATTTTATGAAAAAGTTTCACCTGTACCTTTGCAACAAGCACCTCCATCAGGCGCGTGCTGCCATCCGCTAGGCGAATGTTTCTAGTGCACTGTTGTAAAGGATGGCCTTTTTTCATTAAAATACGAAAAAGTGTGTGACCGGCAATACAGCCCCTAGACCCAGTGTCCAGTAACGCTGTCCCATTTTCCCCCAAAATACCTATTTGCATCAAAGGTCTATTATTATTAGGCTCCCCCTTGATTGAACCTCCCTGAGCTCGACCCTGTTCAGACGCGAGGTGTTTCTTACCATTTGGTAGTTTATTATTTCTATTAACATTTACCGAGCTTAAATCTAAACATTTATGAGCATTATTATCACAAAAATATGAACATAAACAGTCACACTGAATATTATCTGAACTTTGAATATTTCTATTAACATTTACCGAGCTTAATCCTAAACATTTATGAACATTATCACAAAAATATGAACATAAACTGTTTTAGACTCTCCAAAATTAATTTACATTCGGCATTCACCATTATCAGATATTGCTGTTTTGGTCCAAATTTTATGTATTTTCTCCGTTGTTCTCCTCTTTGGAAGAAACCACAACTTTTGGACAAAATTGACCAAATAATTCGCAACACATTAACATCCATTCTTAATGTGGCCCTGGACGACCGAGCGTGGCTGCAAGCCACCCTACCAATTCGTTTTGGTGGCCTTGGCGTCCGCAAAATTTCTAGTGTTAGCTTACCGGCATTCCTGTCTTCTGTCCACAGCACTGAAAAGTTAACCAGGAAAATTTTAACTCTCTCCCTGGTTAGCTCGGAAGTGCCGTGCTTGACCGACGCAGAAGACGCCTGGAAAATGACTTGCCCGGACACGGATCGGCCCGAGAACCCATTTTCCCAGAGACAGTGGGATGAGCCGCTCTGCAGGTTGGTACGGAATAAACTTATTGATACGTCTACCAATACTGCTGAGCGTGCCCGCCTGCTGGCTGTGGGTGAATGGGAGTCGGGCCTCTGGCTTCAGGCACTACCGTCACCTAATATAGGCACTATGTTAGGTGACACAACCTTCCGGCTCGCTACATGTTTGCGTTTGGGCGCTCCTTGTGGGGCTCCACATCGCTGTCAATGTGATGAAGCAGTCGACTGCCTCGGACACCATGGCCTTTCTTGCAGTAAGAGTGCAGGTCGGATAGCGCGGCACGCTAGCATTAATGATCTCATCCGTCGTGCTCTTGCCACCGCCGGGGTGCCAGCTGTATTAGAACCCACTGGCTTGGCACGCGTCGATGGCAAGAGACCAGATGGTATAACCATAATGCCATGGAAGTTAGGTAGGCCTTTGGTGTGGGACGCAACTTGCGTCGACACCCTTGCGCCATCCCATCTTCCTAGCACAGTGTGCTGTGCTGGGGCAGCTGAGCTGCTGCAGGTGCTGAAAACCTCAAACGGTGCAAATACAATAATTTAATTGGTAATTATGTGTTTGAGCCGTTTGGGGTTGAAACACTAGGGCCATGGGGTCCGAGTGCCCACCTAGTATTTCGGGAAATCGCCAAACGGTTGGTCGACTCTTCACGTGACCAGAGGGCGGGCCTATTTTTTGGCCAAAGAATCAGCATTGCCATCCAACGTGGCAATGCTGCCAGCCTTCTGGGCACTTTTCCTGTTGACAGCGATGTGGACGAATTTTTCGACGCCCTGTAACTTTTTTTTTTTGATATTTGTAAAATATTTTTATTTCTTTTTATAGTGTTAGTGTGTAAATAAGAAAGTTTAAATTTATTTTACTCTAATAAATAATTAAATAACTGATTTATAATTAAAATACTTTAATAATTAAATGAAAATTTATTGGAGCGAAGGAAACATGAAGTAACGACCAAAGACAAAACCAAAGACACTTTTTTTTTAAATCTAGGATACCATAAATCACCTTCCCCTTAAGATTATTACAACAACAATTTACCTTCCTCTTAACACTATTAATTTCTTAAATTACAAATTTAAAATTTGTCTAGGTTTAACCTGTCTACCACTACGAGTAACAATTGTTTTCTGATTATGATTAGGAATCTTAGGTGAAGGTCTAGACCCAGAAATTTTTGAATTGTTATGATTATTTGAACAATCATTTGTTATCTCTTTATCAGAACTCTCATCAAATAAAAAACTATTATTACAATATGTGGTATTCTTAGTAAATGATTTTTTATGTTTACAATGTTTCTTCTTATTAAATTAGTCTGTCCTTCTCCTTGAATCCAATATGATCTTGGTTCTTTAGTCTTTGAAACAATTTTCCCTTCTTTCCAATTCTTATCTTTATTATTATTATAAGCCACATAATCTCCTATCTTAAACTCTTGTTCCTTCCTTTTAATGAACAGATCATGTTGTATTTTATTCACAGATTGTCTCAACAATAACAACTTATAAACATGAGTTTCAACTTTTGGTTGTAACAGTTCTGAGGTAGTTGGAATAACAGTGCGAACTCTTCTGCTATTAAGAATTTGTGAAGGGGAAACATCCAGACCTGACAATGGAGTATTATGATATGACATTAGATAGTCCCTATAATCTGTGAAGGGGAAACATCCAGACCTGACAATGGAGTATTATGATATGACATTAGATAGTCCCTATAATCTGTGAAGGGGAAACATCCAGACCTGACAATGGAGTATTATGATATGACATTAGATAGTCCCTATAATCTGTGAAGGGGAAACATCCAGACCTGACAATGGAGTATTATGATATGACATTAGATAGTCCCTATAATCCACCTTATCATAATGAGCTTTCTTAATTATATTTTTGCCAATATGAACTGCTTTCTCTGCCATACCATTGCTTTTTGGATAATGGGGACTACTAGTGGTCAATGAAAAATATCCTTACTTTTATAATATGTGTGACATTCAAACGAATTGAACGGATTATTATACGACACAATTTCTTGTGGATAACCAAATCTGGTGAACACTTCTTGGAAAGCATCAATGACAGATTTGGAAGTTTTATCAGATAATGGTCTTATTTCCAACCAGTGGGAAAAATAGTCCACAATAACCAGAAAATATTTGCCTGCAAATTCAAGTATGCCTGTCCCAACCTTAGCAAATCTTAATTGAGGTATTTTATGTGGCAACATGGTATCTCTGGGATTTGCTGGACGAAATTTTTCACACGTGCGACATTTTAATACAAAATCATTGATGTCTTTAGACATTCCAGGCGAAAAGAATAATTGCCTAGCCTTTTTGATAGATTTAGTCATTCCTGGATGACTGTGATGAACCAAGTCAAGAACATATGGCCTCAAAGATTTAGGTACAATAATTTTGTTTTCATAGAATGGTGTCGATTCTGTTGTGCACAAACTAAACTTAATTTAGGCTATTGCTATCTTTTTCTCTTTAATAAAACGAGAAAGAGACGGACGTAATTTAGAGCTGTCAAATTTAGTTGGAACTAATATTCCCATACAAATAAAGGGTGCACTTAAAAACATGTCGACAAAAACACGGTGAAGCGCAAGGCATAAACTAGTTTGACATCTCTAACTTAGTTCATAGCTATAGCCGTCCTTTTCTCGCACTGCCTTTTAGTAAAAGATAGCAATAGCCTAAATTAAGTTTAGTTTGTGCACAACAGAATCGACACCAATGCCAAATCAGACTCAAAGTAAATATTGTCTTTAATTTTAAAATATTCATTACATTCTTTTGAAATTTTGTTTTGATCAGGCCATCCATTACCACAATATAATTTTAGTAATCTCAAACATTGATCAGAGTTGGTTTCCTTTATAAAAATAGACTTTCTTTCAGGGGACATCGGCAAATGTACCGAAACAGTGTGTACCATACTTAACATTTCACTGTCCGTTTCCGTAACATTTAGAGTATTCCGTGACAACATATCCCCAAATATAATATAATGGAGGAAGTTATAAACGGAATTAATGATAAATTAAAAGTCGTAGGGCTGTTCCTTGATCTAAGTTCTGCTTTTGACACAGTAAATCACAAGTTACTACTAGCAAAAATGGAGCATTATGGAGTAAGAGGACCAGTTTTAAACTTGTTTAAGTCCTACTTAGAAAATAGGAAACAATATGTAGAAATTAAAGTAGAACAAGAAAACTGTGAGAAAATTTTCAAATCGGGACTAAAACAAGTAAGGCAAGGTGTCTTCATCTTGTTTAACAATGATTTAATTAACTACATTTTAAAACAAACTGATGCTAAACTCGTTCTTTTTGCTGATGACACGAATGCCATTATAACTGCGGAAGATATGGGAACTCTTAGTAGTAAGGTAAATAAAGCTCTGCCGCTCTTTCATTGTTGGTTTACCAACAACAATCTCATCTTAAACACCAATAAAACGAACGCTATGTTATATAAAACAACGTCGAGAAACAAGGATTCAATTGACATAACCTTGAATGAATAATATTAGTAGATAGTGTGAAATTTCTAGGTATTTACATTTATGAAAGCCTGAATTGGAAAAAGGTACTATCAGCTATAGAAAGTTCAATTAGTTCAGCTTGTTATGCTCTTAGAAGCCTTCGAGATGAAATTTCTATCGAACAATTAAAAATAGTATACTACTCGCTTGTTGAGTCAAAACTAAGGTACAGTATTGCTCTATGGGGAGGTAGCTTTTGTTATACAAAAACGAGCTATAAGAACTATGGTGAGAATTTCGCAGTGGGTATCATGTAAGGATTACTTTAAAGAACTACAGATATTAACGGTCCCTTGTTTGTACATTTTAGTTCTACTAACAGACCTTATGAAAAAGCTACGGGATTATGAGACACTTGAGGGCAGAAATAAGCGAGAAGCTACAAGACGTAAGGACTTACAATATAAAATACAACCGCATTTAAAAGTAGTGAGTCATGCTGCATGCTATCAATCAATTAAACTATTTAATAAACTACCGGGGGAATTAAAGTCAATTTATAATAATCAGTTTAAGCACCAGCTAAAGTCATTTTTGAAAGAAAAATGCTACTAGGTATACACTTGATGAGTTTCTCAGTGATGTGAATGTCTAAACTATATAGCATGATAATTAACCACTTGTTGACATGACCCATTTGTTTTTGACATGATAATTTTTCATTTTTTTGTTGACATGTTAATTTTTTATCGACAATTTTTTTTTTTTTTTGATTGACACATTTTTTATTTTTTATTTACATGATTTACCTTTTATTGACATGTTTTGTTTTTTTTCGTTGATTTTTTGTTTTTTTTTAATAATTTATTTGGATTTACTTTTTAATAACTTTTTGTTTTTATTTTGCTATGTATCGAATTTTTATTATTTCATGAATTGCAAACATTAAAATCCGTGTTGTGTTAGTTTTTAATGAATTTTCAACACAATGTAAACATTGTTTATGAAATAAATAAATGAAATGAAATAATTGAGGACAGTCAATTTGGTTTCTCAAAATTTTAAATAAAAATGCTGAATCCAGTAAATATCTCCTCTTTTGTAGGGATATCATCTTGAAATGAAAGAGTCTCTCTTTATACGATGGTTTCTTTCTAGCCATCCCGGAAGAGTATGCTAAGTGCCACAGATAACGTTTTTGAACACTTTCCACTCTTAGTGAGTGGGTGGCATAGTGAGGTCTCCATACAGTGCTGCAGTATTCTAAGGAGCTGCGGACTAGACAATTATAAAGCAGAATTTTAGTTTTATAGCGTCGAAAAGTCGAGAGTTCTTGAAAACAATTTTTTTTTAATCCCTCAAAAAGAAAACCTCTTCGTTTTTTATTAAAAAATGAAGAATTTGTTAACGAGTATGTTCAAATAATTTTGGTGATAATGAATAAGAATATCACCAAAACTATCATAGTACAATCTAGGTGTAATTCGTTAGAAGTTCTTGGAAAATCTAGGTTTATTTAATTTGTTATTATAGCCTAAAGACTGATTCAATTTACGCCATATTCGCGTATGACAGATTCGTGTTTCGACAGATTTATAGTCCAGTCCATCAAGTAAGTTTTCAGTATTTTTTTATAGGCTGCACTAGCCGTGATAACAAATCAAAACTAAATGAAGTAAAGTTTAAAGTGTTAGTAGTTTAGAATATATTAGTGAAGTATTTGTAAAGGGTGTAACGTAAATGTGTAGTTTGTAAAAACGTCCACAAGATATTCTCCTGTTTCAGTCGTGAAGTGTCCCAACAACCAACTTGGGAGTGTCCACGAATGGATTAACACATCAAGCGGCCATTGGGTACGAATACCCGAGGGTAAACGTACGGTAGTGGTGTACAAGTCTGTGGGATGTAGTATAGCGATGTTTTGGTAGAGAGTTAAGTATAATACGAGATAAACGACTACGGGATATTGTCCAATAGCCGTCGTAGAGTAACCAATCTCCTACTTTGATAGTGCCCACAAGTAGGTTAACACTCCCAAGAGGCCGAAAGGGTGCCAATTATGTTTCGATAACGGAATGTGTGTAGGGGTGAAGAATACCTAGAACTGTATGATGTATAGTTGTAGAATAGTTGAGTAAGGGTTGAGATGGGAGAAATGATGAAAATAATAAAATGCTTACCAATTGCTTTTCTCGCCAGAGGGCGCTTGTAAAGTAAACATTGGCTCCTGTCAAAGATTTTCCAAAAGTTAATAAAAATTCAAGCTGAGCAGTGAAAGTGTTTTGTGAACAATTGGAACAATTATAGTGAAGAAAAGTTTGTGTAGAAACGTTATCTAAGACTAAATACCCCTGTGACGAAAGTTATTCGTGCTGTGATCATACTGACCTAAACACAAAATAACGGTTGTTCTATTCTTTCTTGAAATAGTCACTATCAACAAGCAAGAACATGCATCGTGAGTAATAACTTAAATCTATAATTAAGTGCTATAAAAAGAAAAACATAAATTAAAAACTAAAAATAAAACCTAGTGGACAATAGTGGAATCAACGATTTGAACTACATACCGTTACGAATAATTGTTCCCGAAACCAATTGTAGATGGTAGCACTCTCTATGTTAAAAATCAATAAACGCTATTGCTGACACCTACCGGTAAATAGCTGAATATCCAAGTCGTATGTTATAAATCAAAGCTACCAAATAGATGGCAGCACTTTATATGGGACATTGCAAGCCTTTGGTAGTGACACCTATCAGTAAATAGCTGGAACTTCTTGAAGTAACACACTTGACTAAAGAATTAAGGAAATCGTTCGACTCAACTACTTCATCAGTGACCCCTATAGTGCGATAGCGGCAACACGATTGCATGATAGCTCAATCGATACTAGCTAATTGTCTTCACACCTAAAAGAAGGCAGCACTGTCATTACCAGTCGTTCCCATTTACGAGTAAACGAGGGCATTTCAAGGCATCATGGATCTTGATCAAAACATCACATATCGCACTAGCAAACCTCAACGAGCAAGCTCACTTGACGATCTCTCAAGAAGTGGGTCTCCTCTTTTTGATACCACCATGATAAGCCTCCCGAATACATCACTTAATGAAAGTCAAACGGTCATTGAATTAAATGAGAAAATAATTGAACTCACAAACCAATTGATGAGTGCAAACCATGAGATTGAGAACCTAAACACTGAGAACTTTCGCTTGAAGTCTGACCTCAACAAGAGCTTGAAAGTCGTTGAAACATACAAAAAACTTGGTCTAACAGATAACACAAATCTAACACCAAAACGGAATAGGAAGAGTGATACAGAATAAAGACAAAACCAAAGGAAATCTTGGTTTTATTCAACAATAAAATTACATAGCGTATTTTAGACAAATAAATCGTTTGTCACCACGATTTGACATTACTACGACAATCTCCTTATTAGATAAGAAGGTTTCATATCATTCACCCTTGCTCTATGAAGAAACGTAGTCATGAAGATAAGCCGGAGGCCTTCTTTCTCGAGTAGAACTACGAGGAACTTCTACGTCTTCAACTTCAGCTGGCCCAGCTGCTTCAAAAAATTCTTCTGGTTCATCGTCGGAGTTTTCTTCGTCATCTACTGTATATGGAAGAGGCGCCAGGGATCTATTCGAAACAGTTGTCTCACGGCCATCAGGTAGGCGTACATAAGAGTATTCAGGGTTGCATTGTAGTAGTTCCACTTCTTCTACCACAGGCTCATATTTGGAGTTTCGTACGTTTTTCTTCATGAAGACTGGCCCTGGAGAGTGGAGCCATGTCGGTAGTGATTGTCCATTTCCTGAGCGACGAGGATGATTGAACATGCGCTCGTGAGGAGTGGCGTTAGTTCCCGTGCAAAGCAAGGATCTAATAGAATGTAGGGCTGGAGGCAAGCCCTTCTCCCAGTCACTAATGTCAGCGTTGTTGGAGCGAAGATACAGCTGAATCGTACGCCACAAAGTTCCGTTTAAGCGTTCAACCAAGCCATTCCCTTGTGGGTTATATGGAGTAGTGCGACTGCATGCAGTACCAAGTGACGTCAGGTACTTTCTGAGCTCATCCGATAAGAAAGACGTCCCTCTATCGGAATGTATGTATGCTGGCGTGCCAAATGTGGAGAACAGATCAACTAAGCATTTTATAACCGTTGCCGACGTCATGTCTTTACAGGCATAAGCAAAAGGGAACCGACTAAACTCATCAATTATGGTTAGAATGTACTTATTTGAAGTTTTTGAGGGGAGTGGGCCTTTAAAATCTAAGTTTAATCTCTCGAATGGTGATGTAGCTTTTATGAGGCGCCCTTCATTTCTTATGTAACGGGGTTTGATTTCGGCGCATACTGGACAGGCAGCGGTCATTCTTTTGATGTCTTCGATTGAATAGGGTAGATTTTTGGACCGTACCCAATGAGTCATGCGTGAAATACCAGGGTGGCAAAGAGAGTTATGTAGAGAAATGAGTTTGCTTGGAGAGTTGCTGTTGATGTGGATGCAAACTCTTGATAAGGCATCAGCAGCAAAGTTCTGGCTGCCTGGCCGATAGATTATGTCGTACTTGAAACAGGAGAGCTCCAGGCGCCATCTCTCGATTTTCTCGTTTTTTATCTTATTAGAGTGCGTCTGGTTAAACATAAATGCTACAGATCGTTGGTCTGTGATTAGTACGAAATGTCGTCCAATCAGAAAGTGCCTCCATTTTCGAAGTGCTTCAACAATGGCGCAGGCCTCCTTTTCTATTGATGGCTGTCGCCTTTCTGTATCATTTAGCGACCGTGAAAAAAATGCTACAGGTCTTCCTTTTTGTGAAAGTGTCGCAGCAATTGCAAACTCCGATGCATCGGTTTCGACCGAGAATATTTCCTTCTCGTCAATTCCAGCCAAGGCCGATTTAGCAATGTCCTTCTTGAGGTCGTTAAAAGAATTAATAGCGTCTTGAGATAAGGGAAATATTGCTTCGACCAGTGGTCTTAATTTGGATGAGAAGTTTGCTACCCATTTCGAATAGTGAGCGAATAGGCCAAGGGCTCTTTTCAAGGCTACTGAGTCAGTTGGAACAGGAAGATTCATCAGGGGTTCAAGACGGTTCTCGTCTGGTTTGATAATGTTTTTTTGTATGTTATAACCAAGGAGGTTGATTGACTCCGCTTCGAACGTGCATTTGTTAGTATTAAGCGTAAGTTTGTACTTTCCAGCAGCTTCCGTAAACTTGCGAAGGTTTTCGTCATGGTCCTCTTTATTGACACCACATACAGTGACATCATCCAGGTAAGCGAATGTGCCTTTGAGGTTCTCCGAATCGATGATATATTGTAAAGTTCTCTGAAAAGCTGCCACGCCGTTCGTTACTCCAAAGGGAATCCGTGTGAACTGATATAGGTTCCCGCATGCTTCAAAAGCGGTATATTTTCGTTCTTTGGCCAGAATGGGCACCTGATGATATGCACTTTTGAGGTCTATTTGACTAAATAAGTTGTACTGTGATACTCGCGTTATAATAGAATCGATACTTGGAAGAGGGTATGCGTCAAGCTCCGTAAATCTGTTTATAGTCTGTGAATAGTCGATCACAAGACGTTTTCGATGGTTCCCTCCTCCAGCGACAAGAACCTGAGCCCTCCAGGGTGACACACTGGGCTCAATAACTTTATCCTTGATCAAATTGTTTATTTCGTTCGATATGAAATCTTGATCTTCTTGTGAGTGGCGTCTTGAGCGGATTGCGATTGGTTTGATATTTGGAGAAAGATTCGTAAATACTGATACAGGCGGAACGGAAGCCTCTAGTACGTTGCAGACTTTTAACGGTTGTTTATCACCTCCAAACTGAAGTTCAAGAGAAGAATGCTTTTGGAGTAGGTCATGTCCAATAATAACGTCGGCGCAAAGATTATTGATGATCAATAAAGGCTGGTTTCGGTGTATATGGCCACCTATTTGAATCGTCGCGTAACATAATCCATCGACGTAGGAAACGTTGTTGAGAGATGCGAGTGTTATAGCTTGTCTACAAGGCTTAAGTTTGAGTTTCAAAATAAGAGCGAGATTTTTGTCAATGAAGCTGATGGAACTGCCAGTATCGACGAGTGCATCAGCGCGGTAGTTGTTTAGAGTAATGGGAGTTGTTGCTTTGTTGAGGCTAGAAGGAGCAGCGGCAGAAAATGCTGATAGTTGGGAGCCGGCAGATTGTACTTGCGTATCATCATCTGTGACAGCTGCATTTGTAAAGTTATTAGTAGAATCGCGGTTAGAGCTTCTGCAGACCTTGGCAAAATGACCACGCTTCGAACAGAGTTGGCATTCCACGTTGCGGGCGGGGCATTTTAATCTTTGATGAATATTACCTCCGCAAAAGAAACAACGACGGTGATGTGTTGTTGCTAGGTTCGGCTGCGTTCGTGTTTCTGCCTCAGTGGCAGCATTAACAGAATTAGGATTGAAGGAAGGAGATTGTACTAGTAGTTGAGAGGTGTTCTCGGCAGTTTCCAAGGTAATCGCAAGGTTCAAAGTCTCTTCTAGTGTCAGAGATTTTTCTAGAAGCCGTTCTTTTATTTTGTTTGATAAGATCCCACTGATAAATGTCCCACGTATGGCTTCGTTCTGGTGTTCTTCCGCTGTCACTGCTTTAAAATTACAGTCATGAGCAAGGATATTAAGCGCTCGAGAGTATTCTGCGATGTTTTCTCCAGGCTGTTGTTTCCTAGTCGTAAGTCGATGCCTTGCCAAGGTTATGTTCTGTTTCTTTTCATAGGCATCATTAAGTTTGCTTATTGCGTCGCTGTACTTAGTGCAGGAGCGGATGTTGTTGAAGATTGTTGGCGAAATGTGGTTGACAAGTACCTTTAGTTTGAGCGATTCATCGGGCGATCCTTGTTGTGCGATGAAGTTCTCAAAGGTGTATTTCCAGTGGGCCCACTTTAGATCGGCACCGGGTGCAGCAGGCTCCACGTCAAAACGATCGGGTCGAAGATATTGAGTTACTTTCTCTTGAGACATCGTGCTTGATATTAATAGGCGATAACAATTATTGTTGAATAAATTGATACAGAATAAAGACAAAACCAAAGGAAATCTTGGTTTTATTCAACAATAAAATTACATAGCGTATTTTAGACAAATAAATCGTTTGTCACCACGATTTGACATTACTACGACAATCTCCTTATTAGATAAGAAGGTTTCATATCAAAGAGTAAAGCTGGAAAGTCTACCCCAAGCAAAGAAACCGATTCTTTGCAGAAATCCCACCAGGCAACACAAACAGTGATATCACCTGTCAAAATATCCCAAAATTACAAATTACCCGTACTTTCTAAAGCGGAATCTCTGCATTGTTTACAGACACAAAAGAAAACATCTACCCCCGACATAGAAAATAAAACAAAAACGCCTACCCACAACAAGCAAAGTAAACCAATTACTACAATAACAAATCCTAAACATAAACAAAGATTACAATTAGAAATGACAGACTGTCAGATATGCATCTTGAGTACGAACAACAAGAACAAAGTAAGAAACATAGCAGAAACGACACTTAGTAAACATTATTCTAATAACATATGTCATTATGTAATGCCAAACTGTAAAACCGAACGGTTATTAAGTGACATAGAAAACAAATTAAAATATTTTACCTCCCATGATTTTTGTATTATATTGATAGGGGAAGAAGATTTTAACTCAACAAAGGACTATTTCCAGCTCGTTCTGTATATTCGGACGGCCCTACAAAAAACCGCACATACTAATGTTATACTCTGTGCTCCGACATATAAATTCAATGACTATAAAACTATGTACAATTGGAGGGTCGAATTATTTAACAACCTACTATATCTGGACACATTGACACATGAACATGCATACTTTTTGGACTCAAATAAGAATTTATCAAATGATTATACGATGTTTTCAAAACGCTCTGGATTACTTAATAACTTTGGCATGCATGCAATTTTCAAAGATATTGACAACTTTATTCAAGGACTAAAAACATATGACTTATTTTCTAAACAAACCAATTTAAAGGAGCTTAACCAAACTGAGGAGCGTAACCAGTTATTTCTATGACAACCATTTGCATATTATACACCAAAATATAGCAGGACTCCTAAATAAAGCAGATGCTCTTACTGTATGCCTAGAAGAGCTCAGCACGAAGAATATCAATATTGACGTGATGTGCATCTCTGAACACTTTATGATATCGGGCTATGAAGACTTTCTGACTATTCCCAACTTTGACCTAGCTGCGTGTTTTAGTCGAACAGAATCAAAACGAGGTGGAACTTGTATCTTGGTAAGAAAAGGACTTTGTTGGGTGGATTTACCTGACATTAATGAACTAGCAATAAGTAAGTCCTTTGAATGTTGTGCTATTGAATTAACCCAGTCACGGACCATTGTCATCTGTATTTATAGAATCCCAAAAACTAATAATTTGACCACATTTTTTAACCGATTGGAAAAATTGCAGCGGCGTGCAGTCGTCTACCAGGCTGGGTAGGCCACGAAATAATGATAGCAAAAAAAAAAAACGCGCAACTCCACAACGTCCGTCGCTCTACATAATTATGATGGCCCTCAATCCTCAAAGTAGTCACATTTATTGATTTATAATATTTGAAAATAAGCCTGTAAAAACAAAAGTTATAAATGCAAGAATTCAAGAACTCACCTCATTATTCAAGGTTCAACTCACGATTTTCTAACGATGCAAACAGAAGAAAGATTCTGCCACCTCAAATATCTTAACCAAGTGAGTGGGTGATAGTTACAGAACACGTCACTTGCAAGATATCCGAAGCGGCCTTTGAAGGCCCTATTTCATTGTGATTCGCATGTATAAATATATTTAATAAGTTAACTATGGATTTGAAATCTGTAAAAAAATCAACTCATTTATAAATTAAATCTACTCGCCTATCCTTTTTCAAATATGATTTTAAGACCTCGTCATAAAAAGTAGGCTTGCGTCGTAGTTCGACCATTAATTCTTTTTCTATAGAAATTAAAGATAGATTTGTGAGTCGTTGCTGACTTTGTGTGTTTCGTAAATAGGTGTGGATACGTTTTAAGGACGAAAATGAACGTTCTGCCGATGCGCTGCTTGCTGGGATAGTAACAATAAACTTCGCCAAACGCAAAACTTCTGAAAAATGTTTTCTAAGTTACTTTTATACAAATTTTGAATGATATCATATATGCTACAATTCGCAAATTCAGGCGATCTATAAATACAGCGCAATTCATTTTTTAATCTATCAAAATTAAAATTTGCCTGATAAGTATTAGTGAATTCTCTGATTTCTTTTTCAGGGAATTGTTCACTATATTTACTAAAATTCTCATAAGAAAGTAACTCAAAGAATTTCAAATTTTTTATATTCATATTACGATCTCTTAATTCGGTGAGTACATTATCAATAATTTCGTTAAAAATTCGCCGATAGTGTATTTTTATATTATCGACATTGCGCTTTCTTTTGGGTGGTCCGGTTATGAGGGCAGTTGCATCATAAGTGTTCTCGAACTTGTCTCTGTAACGAGCTAAAAATGACTCGAATTGTTTTATCTTTTTAACACAATACGCGATGTCACAAGTTTTTTTCTGTATAATGTCGTATAAAACATCGGTTTCAGCAAAAATATCCGCGAAGGTTTTTAAAAAAAAATTGAATTCAAATTCTTTCATGTTAAATAAAAATGAAGTGACTTGTGACAATGTATCACCATCCCAGTGTTGTGTATTTTCATTCATTTCTTCAAACAACTGGAGGAGGTGTGTGGACTCGTTTTTAATTATATTTAACGTGCGCGAGTGATATGTCCACCTTGTTTCCGCGACACGAGGCAGCTTTTTCATAACGGCAAAGTCGTTATAATACGCCATTCGTTTCGTACTACTGTGAAAAAAAACCGCAATTGATTTTATTATACTAAAAAAGCGTTTGGTTTCAGGAACCCGTTCAAAAGATTTCGATAAAACTAAATTTAATACATGTGCGGAACACCAAACATACATAGCTTGCGGACATTTTTGCCTCACCAAAGCCTGTACGCCGTTAATTTGAGAGGATAAAACTGCTGCCCCGTCATAAGTTTGTGCAATTAATTTAGAATGACAATCTAAGTTTTCTAAAATTTCCAAAATTATAGAACTTAAAGCTACAGCGGTCCGATCCGCGCTGACATCTACGTATTTAATAAATCGATCCACCTTATCTCGTTGCAACTGCTCCTGTAACTGGCGAGCCTGTGCTTCTTGACGGTGAACCAGCTCCTTCTTATCTTGTTGCAACTGCGGGATTGTTCGAAAGGGATATCGCGGCCCCGAAACACAAAGGGCGAAGAAGGAACATGGATGGGTTTTAGTCGGTAAAAGTTTGACCTCCCTTACTCTGGGCGAAGCGGGAGGGATCCCGCTCCGCCCAGAGTGGGAGGGTCATTTGATGATTTCCCAGTGAGGCCGCCTTACGTTCTTAGGGTCCCGGGTTCGAATCTCGGTAGGAATAAATGTTTTTGTGATGAGCATGACTCGGAAACTGCATAAATGCATAAAATAATGTATGACGCTCATTGTTACAACTAGTGTAGCTGCTTCAAGCTCCGTTGTATCTTTAATCACTGAACCGAATTTACGGAAAAAAAAAATTGTGTGGTAACGCGAGACTTCTTGAAGAATTAACTCTTAACGGCATCGTAACCTAAATGTAGTCAACGCGCATTTTTAATGCCTTAATTAACGAGTAGTTGACCTTTGCCATTAACTTTAACGCTAACCCCGATGTTGCAGTAGCATTACAGAAACATCATTATCGGCAGCAAGCAATGACACTCCGACGGCTGGTGGTTCTTAGCCCTTTTTCTACGACCTATCCCTCCGAGGTCGGCGACTTCTTAATCTGGACACTCCACTACGATGTCAGAAGACTGATGTCCTTTGGCCCTCCCCGGTGAAGACTCAAGACCGATGTCCCTCGGCCCTCCGCTGCCAAGGCTGATGTCTGACAATCCTTAGCTCTCTATCTCACCATTTCATCATCAGCTTCGTACGCCGGCTTCTGTGGCCTAGTTAGGGTTCGATAGCTCCAGCCCATATAAGTAAGGTTGTACAGTAATAATAAATTTCTTTATCCAGTCCCCTTGACTATTTCTTTTAACCGTACTCTCCTCCAGACTGAAAGTTAGGTAGGTTAGTGCTCAGTGTGACCTTACAGTTTTCTGGCTCCTACCAGGTAAATGTAACGTTACAGACTGGCGCCCAAATTTTTACTAACCCACCCATCTTAAATTATTTCTAGGCATTCTGCATTTCTCAAAATTCTAAATAACACTTCCTCAAGTGAGTATATTTGAATAAGAATAAGAATAGAATAAGAAACTTTTATTTGTAAACATAGGTTGTTACACAGTGTGTGAGATGTTACAATGAAGAACTTAGATTCTCTATGTTTTGCCGTGAAGCGTACAAATATGAACAGACATGTATTGATTTAAAACAATACATTTTTCTTCCATGCAATCAACACTATAAAGTAAATGCAAAACTAAAATAACCACTAATCAAAACAATATAAAAAATTTAAAGCTAACAAAAAATAAAAAAATATTTCAATTAATTAGCAGTAGTTAACATAATTCAAGATTAGATGTCGTGTGATGTTGTTGTGAAAAAACAATTAAACAGAGGTCAATATAAAATTTCATTAAATAATAGATGTCACATACTAGATTAGCCTAACCGATGTCAGTCAAAAATTTCAAAGATTCAAACTTATTTCGTAAAAATCTTCAAATATTACCAAGATACACAATCGGATGTCAAAACATTAAATTGCAATAATAAAAAATGTATAACTAAACAGGCATGTCAATCACTAAAAATTATGTTACTATTTTTTCGTTAAGAAACTCATTTATATTATAGTAGGATCTACTTACCAGAAAGTTCTTTAAATGTTTTTTGAAAAGGTGAATATTTAATATTTTAATTGATTCTGGTATATGGTCATAAATAGTTGGTGCCATACAAAAAACACTATTATGCATTAGCGCTGTTTTGGACTGTCTAGAGCACAACATATTGACGTGTCGTCGACTTCGGTTATTTCTGTCAGACAACTTGGGAAATAAATTCGGGTTGGTTTTAACGAATACTGCAACTTCGAATATGTACATACAGGGTAGTGTCAGTATTTTACATTTAATAAAAAAAGGTTTACAAGTATCTGTACATTTTAACCCAAACATTGCCCTGATGCACTTTTTTTGGGCTTTAAATATTAGTTCCCTATTGGTTGAGTTTCCCCAAAAAATAATTCCGTATCTTAATATTGAACTAGCCATGCCATGGTATGCTGTAACAATAGCATCCGTACCTATGACTGGCGCAAGCTTATATAAAGCATATGCCGATTTGCTAAGTCTCTTCGCCAAATCTATCGTATGTGCCTTCCAATCTAGTCGTTGGTCTATGGTTAATCCCAAGAATTTGGTTGTGTCAACTTGATTTATTTTGTTGTTCTCGTAAAGAATGTTCATGGTCAAATTTTTGCGTTGTGTGAATGTCATTAATTTGGTCTTATCAATATTTATCTTAAGGTTATTGTTATTAAGCCATTCTATTATTGATTTTATAGTATTAGTAACGTCATTTTCATAGATTAGTTTGTCATATTTTAGTTTATCTTTACAGTCAATGGTAACTGTGCTGTCGTCGGCAAATAGTGTCATGTGATGTTCCGTTACTTTTGGCAGGTCATTTATGTAGAGTATAAATAGAGGGGGGCCAAGCACGCTGCCCTGC
This sequence comes from Xestia sexstrigata, assembly GCA_941918905.2. NCBI lineage: Eukaryota > Metazoa > Arthropoda > Insecta > Lepidoptera > Noctuidae > Xestia > Xestia sexstrigata. The sequence continues at coordinate 11,646,358 of OW799229.2, read as the reverse complement.
GGCACACCATATTTGATTATTTTATCACGGGACCTATAGACTCTTTCGCTCTTTGTTTTTTGATCCACTTGTGTAATTTCCACATATTGTTTTCGGTTTTTGAGATATGACTCGATAAGTTGTAGGATATTGCCTCTTATTCCGTACGAGTCTAATTTATTGAGTAATATATTGTGATCTACATAGTCAAAGGCTTGAGTCATATCACAGTAAATTGAACATACCGGTATATTTCGGTCAACATTTGCAATCACATTATTTAAAAAATCATATATGGCCATATTAATGGTTTTACTTTTCCTAAAACCTTTCTGTTCTTCAGCCAATATGTCTTGCTGTACCAAGTATTTATGAATTTGTTCATAAATGTATTTTTCAAATATCTTAGAAAATATAGGAACAAGTGCGATCGGCCTGTATGATTCTGTTTTATCTCGATCGTTTTTTTTGTAAAGTGGTTTTACAACAGCAGTCTTTAGTTTGGTCGGGAATATACCTCGCGATATGCATAAATTTAATATGTGATTTAAAGGGCCGCTAATGCTGTCTGCCACATATTTTATTGCTTCTGTGGATATACCGTCATTTCCTACGCTCCTAGTATTTTTTAAGGATTTGATTATTTGTTTTATATCGTCTTCGTGGCTCGGTGCCATAAACATCGAGTTGTTCAATTGGGTTATATTCGAAGTAGCTCGTATTCCGGTATTAAGGACAGGTTTAATCTTGTTAATGAAAAAATCGTTGAAAGCATTAGCTATTTCACGGGGATCGGTTATAATTTTATTTCCAGTTGTTATGTTTGATATTCCGTTTTTAGGTAATTTTGGTTTTGCCTCATTTATGATCTCCCATGTCGCTTTTGATTTATTTATTGCAGATTTTATTTTATAAGTATTTTGAGCACGTTTAGTTAACTTAACTATTCGCTTGTAGGTATTATTGTAAGCATTAAGTTTTCTTTTATTTGCCTCATTTCGGTTTAGACGGTAACTCCACAAAAGTGTTCTCTTCTTTTTACTACAAGC